>CM056601.1:2277531-2493325 GCA_029721355.1 Tegillarca granosa
TCAATTTTTTTTTGTGGTTTGATGGTTTTGGACTGATCTGTTGTTGTCTGTTCTTTCAACAGGCCATCAAAAACACCACTCTGTCTCTCACAATGTCAATATTACGGTGAATATCAACCAGGGCCTATATATGTTATCAAAATATATTTTATCAATTTCTTTGATTTTACTTTGTAATATCGCGTGAAATGTGTTTTTCAGTCTCATCTCGAATGTAAACAATGTGACGTGACAGTCATGTTTGTTTACCTACGATAATGTAGTTCCGGATTGTGTATTGGATTTTATATGTATTCATACACGGAGTGAAAAATATTTGGCATTCATTGTCAGTAATAATTACAACGGCTCTCAAGCTTGCAGCTATGGGAATTTCACAAGGCAAATGAAAATATAAGAGATTTTTGTTAATTCCAAACAGTTTCCGTAAAAATAGTAACCCTTTGTCTGTTTCACATAGAGCCTTCATATTTTGAATGGGATTATCAGCGAGCTTCTTTAGCGATTGAAGAAGAGATTTTTCGTAAATTCCGAATAGTTACCGTAAAATAGTAACTCTTTTACAGTTTGGCTTAGATTCTCGAAATTTCGTTTTTGGTTGTCAAACGAGGCCCTTTAGCATTTGACGAAGTGTAATTTAGGAAATTCCGAATAGTTTCCGCAAAAATAGTATCGTTTTTACGTTTTGTCTTGAGTCTTCAAATTCCGTTTGTTAATATCCATCGAGGGCCTGTATTTATTAAAGCAGAGAGGTTTGGTAAATTCCGAATAGTTTCCTTAATAATTATATCTCGTTAATGGTTTGACGTAGAGCCTTCATATTTCGCATATCGTTACCCAGCGAGGCCATGTAGAGATTATAGAAAAGAATTTTTGATGAATTCTGAATAGTTACCAAAAAAAAAAAAAAAAAAAAAAAAAAAAAAAAAAAAAGAGGAAATTTTTCAATGAATTATCTATAGTTCCATATTTTGTAAATGGTTATCCATTGAGGAAGTGAAGCGTTTAACGAAGTAAAATTTCGAATAGTTTTCACAAAAATTATAACTCTGTATCAGTTTGACTTAGAGTATTAAATCCCGCATGTGCATGGTTATTCAGCAAGGCCCTTTAGCTTTATCCGAAGTGATCTTAAGAAATTCCAATTGGTTTCCGCAAAACAGAACTTTTTTACAGTTGACTTAGAGTCTTTAAATTCCGTATGTGGTTATCCATCGAGGGTCTGTATTGATTAAGCAGAGAGTTTTGGTAAATTCTGAATATTTTCGCCAAAATAGTAATTTTTTTAACGGTTTGTCGTAGAGTCTTCAAATTTCGCATGCAGTTATCCGTTGAGGTCCTGTAGCTACTGAAGAAGAGATCTAGAATTTTTGGTGAATTCTGAATTGTTTCCGTAAAAATAGTCACATAGTTTCTGCAAAAATAGTAACTTTTTAATGGTTTGACCTAGTGTCTTCAAATTCGTATATGTGGTTATCCATCGAAGGTCTATATTCATTAAAGAAGATGATTTTTGGTAAATTCCGAATAGTTTCTCCAAAATTAGTAACTTTTCAACAGTTTGTCTTGAGTCTTTATATTTTGTAAGTGGTTATCCAGCAAGGTCCATTTGCGTTATACGAAGTGATTTTTCGAAAATGATTCCGAATAGTTTTCGCAAAAATAGTAACCCTGTAACGTTTTGACTCAGGGTCTTCAAATTTCATATGTGGTTATCCATCGAGGCCCTGTAGCGATTAAAGATGAGAATTTTGGTAAATTCCAAAGAGTTTCCGCAGAAATAGTAACTCTGTAACGGTTTGACTTACAGTCTTTTTATTTCGTTGTTATCCATCGAGGCCCTCTAGCTTTTGACGAATATCAAATAGAAATTTCCGAAATTCTGAATCGTTTCCGGAAAGACAGTAACTCTTTAACAGATTGACGTAGAGCTTTCATATTTTGCATTTTGTTATCAAAAGATGCCCACTAGCGTCTAGAGAATAGAATTTACCGAAATTAAGAATCGTTTCAGACAAAAAGTAACTCTAAATCCGTAAGACTTAAAGCCTCCAAATTTTGCATTTAGTTATCCAGCGAGGTCCTCACGAATTTGACGAAGAAAATTTTCAGAAATTCCGAATACTTTCCGCAAAAAGTAAAAAGTGAGTAACGATTAACTTAGAGCGTCCAAATTTTGTATACGGATATTATTCTGAGATATTTATTGTTTCTAGATAGAAAATTTTCGATATATCTCACTTTGGTTTTTGTTTCTGCACCTTGTTATGTTCGACCCGTTTGCCATTTGTGTTGATTACAGAAAGATTTCCGAAATTTTGTACTGTTGTCGCATATATATATATATATATATATATATATATATATATATATATTTATATTTATATTTATATATATATATATATCCCTTTGTTACAGTTTGAGATAGAACCTTCAAATTATGTACGTATATATCAAGAAATCATTTTGGCCTTTAACGAAGAGATTTGTCCTATAGTCCTTACGTTTTACGGTAAAAAAGTAATGTGTTAAGTTTGATTAGAACCTATAAATTTTGTATTTATAGGCCTAGAGTTACACTTTGAAGTAAAACGAAGCATTTTTTTCTACAAAAATCCTACTGTTTCCGGTTTTGTGAGGGTTTGACTTTAATCCTACAAATTTCGCCTAATATCTATTTTTTTTTTTTTTTTTTTTTTTTTTTTGTTTTGAACTTTGTTGTAAAGCAAAAGATTTCTACAAAGTTTCATAGCGTTTGCATTAAGATTGTCATTTCTACCCCTCCGAAAATTGTATAATATCCAGAGAAGTATATACATTTTATAACTAAAAATGTCACTTAAAACGGTTGAACTTTGAATCTTCAAATTTTTAAAAAGATATCCATAGAGGCCATCTTGCGCTTAATGAAGAAACTTTTTTTTCGAAATTCTTCTACCGTTTCCGCAAAAAAATCTATTTCACAACGGCTTGACTTAAAACCGCCAAATTGTATGTAGATATCCCGGCAGAGGGGCTTTGACATATCACACATTTTTTTTTACCGAATTTCCGTACTGTTTCCGATAAAATGGCAGTTTTGTAATAGTTTGACTTAGTAACTTAAAAAGACGAGTTTCAAAAGCCGAGCGATCCGCCTATAGGGAAAATATGTCAAAATAAATAAATAAATAAATTGTCATGTACTGATTTGAATTTCTAGTAATGCATTCAAATTCGGCACATGACAAATAACATGATAAATAAATAAATAAATAAATAAAAAAGACGAAATTATTATTATTAATAATAATAATAATAATAATAATAATAATAATAATAATAATTTACAACAGAGACTCTGTATACAACGTTTAAATGAGAAAAAAAATATTGTAAAATCGAAGAAAAAATGCTATGAAATAAGTTTTTTTTTTTTTTTTTTTTTTTTTTTAAAAAAGACATTATGTTAGATTATTTTTGGTAGTCGCTGGAGAGGAATGTGCTCTATGTATATTAATTGAAAAACACGATTATTTCCATCAAAGTTTTCACATTTGTATGGAAGTATAAGGAATGCACTATTCTGAAATGTATGTTTAACACATAATGTAATGTTTTATCAAAGTTTCAATATTTAAAACCATTCCACCTTCTGGAAGTTACAAGTAAAAATATTATTGTAACAAATTCAAATTTTGATTTCTGTAGGCGGATGTTTCGGCTGATTGAGAGCAGTGACCTTTAAATCGCTCCATGGGCCATCTTTGAGATTTCCTCGCCTGGTGCTCGGCCTTAGGAGGGTAGAGTATCGACTGCTTCATTGTGTCCCAGGATAATAACTTTTTAGAGCCATTCTTACCAATTACACTCTTTATTACAATTTGGATTTTACAGACTTAATCAAATTACTTTCGTTGAAATAGCTTTATAACTTCACTATCATGAGGCTATATTTTAGATGAAAGTTTTTATACACAGTAACGACAAAATTACCTGAAACTTTTGTGCGCTAAATATCCAAAATCATGATCCCGATTGATTTTTTTCACATATTTTGTCGGAAAAGCCCTAATTGAAATAAGAGCACACGTGATGCAGTCGTTTATAAATAAGATTTATTTGGATATTCAGAAATGTTTCTTTTTTAAAAAAAATAGATGTTTTTTGAGTATATATGTAATCGTTATTTACTATAACTCGCGTCCTATAAACTTAAAAATATCTATAACTGTCGTTTCTTTTAAAATATCTATCGGTAGGATCGTTTTTTTTAATCTTAGGTACTTATTTCAACCAACACCGGTTAGATGCAGGGGAGGTAATACAAGGTTAACCATGCAGTACAGAACATGATGTTTTAGAACATTAAGAACACGATTTGTTTACGGAGTAGCAATGAACAGATGGTATATAATTCTGATCGCTTAAAAATCCCATTATTGTTAATTTATTTTAACACAAAATTATATAATTCCGGATGTTTAAAATGATTTTCCTTGATCAATGTGACCTACAGACTGCAGAGTCGAATTATCTCCCTTGGTCTTCAAGTACCTGTGACTTGTAAACTGTCTGCTAAAGATAAGAATCTATTCTTGACACTGATCTAGAATTCTTGCAATAACTGAAAAAAATTATAAAGACATCTTGGATTTTTTTGGAACAAAATTTGTATTCCTATTATATGATTAAAAATTTTAAATATTGATACTATTTGAAAAGAGTGAGACATTGTTGTCACTTTAGTTTTTCTCAGTCATTCCCTTATCCCCACGTGCTGTGATGAGAGATCTATTGACCCCTATAAAATAATATTAACAACCTCTTTGTCTTTTTTTAGAGCTACACAAATTTGAGAAAAATCGACAGAAATGTCTTCTTTTTTAAGAAGAATTTGTGTTTACCTGGGAGAAGGTGCTGATGAGAAAAATGCAGCAGTTGTTTTAGCTGCCTTGAAAAAACATCTTCGTGGGAAAAATGTAAATGTAGATTACATATCTCCTGAGGAAACAATTGAAGGTATGTTGATGGTGGTAATGACAATGTTGGTGGAGGTGGTGATGACAGTTATGATGGTGATAAACCTTTGTGGTGTTAAAAATGACAATTCATGGTTTTATGATGATAGTGATGTTTGAATTGTAACGGTCTGGGTAGCTCAGTGGTAGAGCACTCGCCTGTAGTGCGGGAGGTCCCGGGTTCGATCCCCGGTCCGACCCTGCATTTTTCTCCCTCCTGTTACAGTTTGGTGGCCAGTGTGGTGATGGTATCGATAGTGGTAATGGTGGGTGGTTGGTTAATATTCATTTCTGTGTTTTGTAATTTGTACCACTCAGTCCGGCAATCAAGATAATTTCACTTATCATCGTAGTAAGTTCTTCATTTGTAGACAGATGTTATAACTTTTTGATTATAATAATAATAATAATAATAATACTTAATTGCAAAGCAAAAACAATGCTATAGCATTACAAAGTAAATTAAATCATTTAGCAGCATGACAATTAACAGAGAAAAATCAGAGGTATAGTAGTTGTGATCTGAGTAACCAGGCTTTGATAGATAAACACACAGTTTCCTTGTCAGAGATTTAGAATCCCCTTTTAAAAGTGTTCGAAATTTATGGATATTTGGCCAGACAATAAAATTTTGGTAAGTATTGACAATGTATGGAACGGTATGCAGGACATACTCAGTGTCTATACAGTTTGAGGTACAATAGAGCTGTTATTATATATCGTCATCGCGATTATCATTGCCGAAAATTTACAGACGATGATATCGTGATGAATAGTCAAAATCGCGATATCGCAGATCACCGTTTAATAGAAATTTTGTTGATTTTATAAAGCAAAAACACACATAAATGCAGTAATAAAATTATCTTGATTAAGAATCTTTCAGAAAACAGTCGCGTGAACTGGTCATGATTATTATGTAAATGATAAACTCTCACTGTTGATCGATGACATTATTGCATACATTGTATATTTTTACTAACCACAAAGATTTGGGTGCGCAAACACCCATTTTTTTTTTTTTTTACTCTACTGTATTTTCAGGAAGTGTGGAAAAAAAAATCGCGATAATATCGCGACGATATCGCCATTTAACTGGCGATATCGCGATACCCATTTGTCCCATGATTACAGCTCTAAGGTACAACATAAACAAATTGTCTTTTCCTTTCGAATGTTAGTGTAGCGGCCAGATTCAACATTTTAATCGCAATGTACCACTACGTAATTTGGTCAAAAGTGATACATTGAAATCAAATGTTAGATAATCCACTAAACTAAATTCATTTTTAAAAAAGTTTTTAATAAGTCCTAGTAACCAACTCTTCGTAACTCTTTTAAATTCAGACATCAATTTAGAAGAATTGCTTTGCTTTTTTCCAGGAACATGGAGAAAATCAACGTCTTTATATGTAATTGGTGGAGGATACGATCTTGGTTTTATCAGTGCACTGGGACCTGCTGGGACCAAACAGATCCATGATTATGTTATAGAGGGTGGCTCATACCTAGGTCTGTGTGCTGGGGCTTATTTTGCTTCTGACTACATTGAGTTTGATAAAAATGGTCCATTAGAAGTTTGTGGAGAAAGATATTTGAAATTTTACCCAGGTATGTAAAATATATCTGTTTGTATTTAAAGACAAAACTATTATAAGCTTTTTAATATTTCTGTGTGGATATTAATTATACAGTCAACACTCCTTATTATAAACATGTCTTTGATCAACAATTTTGCTGTTGTAAAGATTGACTATACCTTTGCAGTGTGATTAGGGTAATGTGCAGCAATGGTTCTTAAATGTGTCATGCCTGTCATGACATGGGGCATAAGTCTTTAAGGTCTCACCCAAAGGACCCTGTGACTTTCATTTCCAAAAGCCAAGTGCTTATCAAAAGAACAGTCACTACCTATTTTCAAGTTTGGTCAGACCTGGCCAAGATTCAAATTCCTGACCTCCCACATGCTGTTGTAAAGAATACACTGTTGTTTTGAATTTAGGCAGAGTTATATCCCCTGATTCAAAGTGCAGTAGCTAGTAAGTTTGTTGCAATTCAAAGTTTCCTACATTGCATTGTGCATATTTTTTAAAGCCTGCATCATATAAGTCCCATTAATGCAGTAGTACTACATGATTTGTTTCTATATTTTGCCACTTTGTTAGAGTTTTTCACAAATATAGATCAGTTTGAGTGTGATTTAAAGTCATGTTAAATTTTTATGGAAATTTTTGACTTGTTTTTTGGGGGGCTAGATTTGGCATGCGAGTTGATGAGATAAATTGTTTATTTGTTTTACTAACACATTCCTACCACTAAGGTAGCTTATTTGGTAGAGTGCTCGCTTCATATGTTAGAGGTCAGGGTTCGAACCCTGGCTGGGTCTGATCAAGACTTGAAAATTGGTAGTAACTGTTCTTAACCAAGCACTTGGCAGTTAGAAATGAAAGTCACAGGTTCCTTTGGAGAATACCTTAACACCAATGCACCGTGTAACAGCAGACATGGCATGCTAAAGAACCCTCCCTGCACATTGCCTTGAGTGCACGGGAAAGGTCAAAATTTCTGCCACTTCACCAATAATAACTAGTGACATCCCGATATAGTGAAATATTCCTGCCTGGGACATAACACCTTATTAAATCATCAGATCACTACAGAGGAGTTCATTTTATGTGTAAACATTAATGTAAGTTTAACACTAAGTTTTGATAGACAAATGATTAAAGCTTTAGTTGAATTTCTCTGATGAACTGATGAGCTATTATTAACATTTTATATATATATATATATTTTTAGGTTTGTGCGTGGGACCGGTGTATGGTCCATTCAACTATATCACTGAAATGGGAGCTAGACCAGCTAAGTTTACATTTGATGATCAAGACCACAGCAACATGAATGAATCTGAGATAGAAGGAACCTCAATTCAGAAATGTTCAGAATTCAAATGTTATTTCAATGGTGGGGGGTTGTTCCTCCCATACAATAAGGGTAAGCCTGTTGTAGAAAAAGTGTATGAGGAGAGAAACATGGAGACAAAAATAAATATAGAAAATAAGATGAAGGCAAATTTGAAATTAGAAGAAAATATTGTGATTGATAGAAAAGAGGATGAAGTTTCTCTTAAAGAAAAAGAAAATATTGAAAATCCATATGTATTAACTTTGACCTATCAGGAAGATGCAGAATGGTGCAAAAAGGGAGACAATTCAATTGCAGTGCAAGTTCTTGCCAGATATCAAGGGATAACAGGAAATCCTGCATGCATAGTTAAAATTGAAGTTGGAAAGGGAACAGCTGTGCTATCAGGACCACATATAGAGTATGATAGCTGTTCATTAGATGATGATAATGTTTATTTAAAATTTGTTAAAGATGAGATTTGTAGTTATGACCATGACCAGAATCTCTGGTTTAGTCAATTGTTGAAACATGTAGGATTATTATGAAATATTGAATCCATTGTTTTTTTTTAACCTTTGATCCCAGAAAGTCAAATCTCATTGGCTGCTTCAGACTATTTATACAATCTTAAGCTTTGAAGCAGACAAATTAATAGTGCAATTTCAAGAGATGAATGATGTTAAACTTAAGCTCCCTTTCCACCCCTAAAAACACTACAAATTGAGTGTCCACTGATACACTACAGGCCATAAAACACACTCGCACTACTCATGGATACATGAACTTGTTGTTAGATTAATCCATAAAGATTAGTAACCTTGCTTTTACTGGGAATTAGCTGAAATATTGCTGATGTGATGTTTAACGCCATTACTCCACTCCCTAAAAAATTACAACTATGGTGTAAATTTAGGTTTAACATGATAAGGTTTCATATTTTGTTTTGTAAATATACATGTACATTGTATATGTAAAATGAAAAATAAACATTTTTCTTAGTGATATCAGGTTCTGGGTGAATATAGATATTAATGTACCACTGAAATAAACCTGAAAAATTTAGAAACAAATTGGTTAGAAAATATACAATACATGTACTGCCATTATGTTTGGTTTTTTATGAACATTTCAGTAAATGATTGGTTGTGATTGTATTTTTTTCCAATTTGCCTCATATAGAATACTAAAAAACTAGATCTCATTTGCATTTCATTTTTTGTCAATTTTGAAAAAGAAAAAATATCATAGATACTGTAGAGACAAAACTGAAATACTCATTAAGAATAACTTTGTTAATCTTAGCTAGTCTACACAAAGTAGAGAACTTATGTCATGTTCCTAGCAAACTAGATTGAGATCGGGCTGTTTAGAATAGTATATTGTGGGTTTACCAGTTTACCATTAATTCTGCTGAACAAGAATTTTCAGTAGTTTGTAAATTGCATTTGTTTCCAATTCAAATTTCCATGGATGTACAACCAAATAAATTATATTTTACTTAAACAAGTAGGATATTTTCTCAGGGGCTACTAGGATAATAGCAGATATGACGATGATTGGGCTTTTGATGTGCATTGTATTTACTTTCAATGATTTCTGTCCTAAAGAGGGACAAGGGAAAACCGTAGCTTATTATGACTCGGAATGAATTGCATTTAATGTGTTTATATTTGATTGGTTGTCAGATTGGAATGGGGTTTATGGGTACAGTGAAAATTATTTATGAAGGGATGGTGAAGAAAAAAGGAGTACCTATAAGAAACCATACACCAAACCATACATTCTGTGTGGGGAATTAATAACCATGATGAATTTTATTACATAATGATATATGATTTGGAAAAAAAATTTCAAAATTAAAATACACATAAAGAGTTGATTTTAAATTGAAAATGATTGTGACATTAAGTACCACGGATTTCGCCATTGAACCTGATGTTTTAAAACAACTTTAATCTCATGGATATAGCATTGGTTCATTTAATGTACCCATTTTGATAAATTATCTCAATATTTGATATTGAACTTGTTTAAGGAGGTGCACTTCTTTTATATTATATATAGATAACTTGTTGGTGTTAGATAATTGTAAACAGCTTTATTTTTGTTTTAATTTTATATTTTATGGGGCATTGTATACCTATAAGGTTTTACATGATTTAATCTGTAGCAAACAGGATAGTAATTCCTAATATTACTAACTCCATTTAAATGGTAAAATTTTGACATTTTAACAGAGATTTGCATTGCATGCAGCACCTAGACTTATTTTTAACAAAGAAACAAAGAGTCTTTTTTTGGAAGTTTGTAAATTTAAAATACCAATTTTATTTTGAATCTGGAGACATTTTTACAAAGTCTTAGAAAAAAATTAGTTTTTATTTAGTTTAGAAATTTGGGAGTTGAAAAAATTGTAAAACAAATTTTAGAATTGAATCTAGAATTTTTTTAAAAAAGAAAACCTTAGAAAAAAATTGAGTTTGGAAATTTCCAAATTTGAAAAATGGGGTGACAAAGTTGTCTAAAGATATTATAAAGATTTTTATTGTGTATAGCCATAGCCTGCTGTGTAATTGTGCTTAGGGGTGCTTGGTTGATGGATGAGTGTGAGTATTGCGGTGCAGTTTATGAAAATGGAACTGTAAATAAAGCAGAACCTGCCTAAACTGATCAGATATGTTAAGACAGATCATTTGTTTGATTTTTGTTAAACTGAAATGTCAATTATAAACAAAAAATGCAAAAATATACAATTCTAGGGTAGTTAATTTTAAGAGCTGAAACGAATTTTGGAATATTTTAATATGAATAGATTTTTGAAAGTATTTGAATGTTAAATTGGTATTTAAATAGGGGACATAGGGTCAATAATTATTTCCTTTGAATTTTATTATACTGTCATTCAATATAAAGTGGTTTTTGACAGTTTTTCCATAAAGGTGGAAAACAGGTTTTCTGCTTGCATGATCTCAATCATTAAATTCAGGTTTATTCAGAATAATAATAAAGAGATTATGATTTTGGTATCATCAAAAAATCTTCAAATAAAAAGACACTAAAGATAGGAAAGGTTATTATTTTTATTTGTTTTTTGCTGTACAAGTCATTTCTATCTCAAGTAGTGTCTTATACAAGGTCAAGGTCAAGGAAAGGTTCACTTTTTCTTTGATGCCAAATATTAAATAAGGATACAAATATTAGTCCACAAATGCTTAATTTTATATTTGTTTTAGCTCTATATTTATTCAGTTTAGACAGGTTCCACTTTATTTTTTACAGAATGTAAATAAGAATGATATGTAGTGTGGTATTATACACATTGTACATGTTTATTACTGTAACATTTATGTTACATTGTACATGTATATAACTGTAACATTTATGTTACATTGTACATGTATATAACTGTAACATTTATGTTACATTGTACATGTATATAACTGTAACATTTATGTTACATTGTACATGTATATTACTGATACATTTATGTTACATTGTACATGTATATTACTGATACATTTATGTTACATTGTACATGTATATTACTGTAACATTTATGTTACATTGTACATGTATATTACTGTAACATTTATGTTATATTGTACATGTATATTACTACAACATTTATGTTACATTGTACATGTATATTACTGTAACATTTATGTTACATTGTACATGTATATAACTGTAACATTTATGTTACATTGTACATGTATATTACTACAACATTTATGTTACATTGTACATGTATATTACTGTAACATTTATGTTACATTGTACATGTATATTACTGTAACATTTATGTAACATTGTACATGTATATTACTGTAACATTTATGTTACATTGTACATGTATATTACTGTAACATTTATGTTACATTGTACATGTATATAACTGTAACATTTATGTTACATTGTACATGTATATTACTGTAACATTTATGTTACATTGTACATGTATATTACTGAAACATTTATGTTACATTGTACATGTATATTACTGTAACATTTATGTTACATTGTACATGTATATTACTGTAACATTTATGTTACATTGTGCATGTATATTACTGTAACATTTATGTTACATTGTACATGTATATAACTGTAACATTTATGTTACATTGTACATGTATATTACTGTAACATTTATGTTACATTGTACATGTATATTACTGTAACATTTATGTTACATTGTACATGTATATTACTGATACATTTATGTTACATTGTACATGTATATTATTGTAACATTTATGTAACATTGTACATGTATATTACTGTAACATTTATGTTACATTGTACATGTTTATTACTGTAACATTTATGTTACATTGTACATGTATATTACTGTAACATTTATGGTACATTGTACATGTATATTACTGTAACATTTATGTAACATTGTACATGTATATTTCTGTAACATTTATGTAACATTGTACATGTATATTACTGTAACATTTATGTTACATTGTACATGTATATTACTGTAACATTTATGTTAATGTATATTTTCTACATATCAACATTACTGTTGACCTATCATAAGCTTAATATCAGTATAGTCCAATTTTCATCTGAACCTAACACACTCTATGCTTGATGCTTGTTTGTAAAGTGTAAGAAATTTTTTTTATTAAAGTTTAAATTTAAAAAAAAAACGGAATTTTCCATCACCAACTGATGTCAGAAGATGTGCTTCCTCATTTTTTTCAGACTGAAAATATTAGTGAAAAGATTGAAAAGTTACTAGCCCCAATCAATAGGTGAATGATTCCTCTTCCAAAAATGTTTGAATGTGGAAGTGTGGAAGGTTATGCAGTCTTGTTTTGAAATGGAAGAATAGGCAGACAAACATCAACAATGAAAAAAAAATGATCAGAATTTTTACACCAGTGGCAATGACATCTTTATATATGTAAATATTTAGGAAAACAAATCATTCTCCTATCATATGGGTTTTTGATATAGAAATGTTTCTGAATCTACATGCAGCTGCCAGGCATAAAATTTGTAAGGATTAGAGGAAATTCAGATTAAGTAAACATCAGGTGTATGACAATTCTTTTTGCTGCATTTATTGAGGTCGGCCAACAGGCATAAAGTGTGATAAGGTCAGAGGAAATCCAGACTTGTATCAATAAATATCAGGTGTTTGACAGTTTCTTTTTGCTGCATTTATTGAGTTCAGCCAACAGGCATGAAGTGTGATAAGGTCAGAGGAAATCCAGACTTGTATCAATAAATATCAGGTGTATGACAGTTTCTTTTTGCTGCATTTATTAAGTTATTACAACATGATATTATTATGGAATATTCAGGAGAAAAAAAATTAGCAAAAAGTCAAATTTTTATTAAAAACTTAGTTAAAACATGTACATGTATTTGTTTACTTGTTTATCATTTTTACTTGTTTGGCTGTTCTTGGTCACAAATTTGATTTCTTGTTGTCACACCAGCAATTTGTCAATCCCAGGTATAAAGATTATTTTTTCATTGCTAAGTCAAACACGTAAAACTATTTGTTAGTTTTATTTGATTGATTTGGTTGGATAAATGGTGCTTTACATCCCTCAAGATTGTATTACTTTTATCGAGGCGGTAACTTTTGGGATGGTGGAGGGACCTATATTGCCCAGTCAAAACCACCAACCTTTGGCAAAGGAAATAACAAACTTTCTCACACTAGGATCAGTGCAAGTTGGCTTGAAGCTAAGCAACGAAGCACTGTGATATGTAAGTGCATACTTCAGACCCCTTGACCATCAAAACTTTTGTTGGTTGTATTAGACATCACAGTTTACCCCTTCTGTGTCCCAGTTTACGTAGCACTTACTTCAAAGTGATCTGGGTTTGATTTCTAACTATGTTAAACCTTGTAATGTAACAAACAAGAATAATGCTTAAAATGGGTAGTGACTTTTATAAATCATTCGTAAACTACTGGCCACTTATAAATACACAGAAAAGACTTCAAAGAATATCAATCTTTACTGTTTACTCTCCAGTTTCCTCCGCCATCCCAGAACTGACCGCCTCGAAATGAGTGAAAGAATCTTGACTGGAATGTAAAACACTGTTACTCCACTCCACTCTACTGTTTACTACCATAAATACAAAGGACCTTCAGTTCTGAAAGTTCATCTATAGCTGGTGACATCTAGATAAAAGCAAAGTAATGTTTACAGCATAAAACTCCAAGCCATGCAAAATTTCAACTTTTAAAACTGCAAACTAACTATATACATGTCTTGACCACTTGAACAAGTAACTAAGACAACCAGAGATGGTCCAAAACGGTTTTCTCACATATGTGGTTATATTACAGTTGTGAGACTTTGGTATGGGTAAGAAAACTTCAGCTACTTTACTTAATATTAAATATTTTGAGAGAATATAGGATTGTAAGTCTGAGGTTATTGAATGTCAAGATTCAAGGTCACCTAACATGTAGCTTCTGTAGCAATGTATAATTGCAAACCACTTGGTTACCTGATACAAACATGTATCTGTAACCAAACAATTCCCCCTTGCATATAAGGTAGACCATACAGTGGGTTTAAACAACTTCCACTTCAAAAGCATCGGAGATAAGTTAATTAAAGTTCAAGGTCATTTGTAACACCATCTTGTAGTATATTCCATGATAAACATTAATTATAATTGGAAATAAATATTGGTAATTGAAAAAACTTAAATCAGTCTGGACATTATAGCATCTTAGCATTGCTTTACTTTTTCTTGCTCAATAATATCACTTGTTCTGGATTGATGCTTTTATTCTATTTAAACAAAGTATATGCTGATTACCGGTATATATGATAAATATCAAGTGAAAAATGTCCAACATGATGATGGTGATGATGATGATGATGATGATGATGAACATTATATTTATGATGAGATAAACAGGATAATGGCATTGGCAAATGATTTGATGGCAACCACATGATGATGATGATGATGATTATGCTGTTGCTGCTTCTAAAGATGGTGGTAATAATTAATGATGATGATGATGATGATGATGATGATGATGATGATGAAAATGACATTCTGAATAAGGATGTTGATGATAATTACTAGACATGATGGTGATTAATTTGTGATGATGATGATGATGATGTTTGATTGGTTGTTTGATTTTTTTTTATTATGAATTGGATTTCGTTGATTTAAGCGAATAAAGGGAGGTAAGTAATAAGAGAGCCGGAATATTTTTCACGGGGTAATTTTTGATATGCTCCGTCCTGGAAGCGGTCACCAATGTCAAGCACATGCCAAAAGGCTGCCGAAAATGAAAGTAGAAAAAGTGGTGACGAGGACTGTGATGGGACAGAAACATTACTGCAATCAAATAAGCCAATCAAACATCTTGATGATGTACTATCTGACATTAGATTTGGATGGTTTCACTTGAAATTGATGTTTTTGGTAGGAGCGACATATTTTGCAGTTTGTGCAGAATTGATGGTGACGGTGTTTTTAAGTAAGCCGGTAAAGGATGAATGGCAGCTTGACAACTTAGTCTACCCATGGCTTAAATTTTGTTCAGGAATAGGTAATTTGATGAATAAATTGAAGTTTACAAAACACACGTGGTGTAGATCGGTCCTGATCCTTGAAGGGCGAATTTAATGTTTATTTCTGCTTCTCTGCTTTACGTTTCTGTCACGACAGCAGCAAAATCATAAGATCGAAAATAATATTTTATAGAGTTTATAGAACACTTGTTGTGGACAGTTTGAGTCCCAGACCTACCGAACATTTGTTATACCACTTTTCTCACTGGTGTAAATTATTTCCATTGCAGTCCTATTATGTGCTTGATTGCAGTAATTAAGGTTCTGACTTGCAAAGGTTTATGTGCACATGTCTGCAGTCAACCTACCTAGTCTTCACACTTGGAACACTTTCAGGCATTAGCTCACTACAACAGCATTTTGAAAAACTTTGAAGCAAATGATAATTTATCTAGACACTAAGCAGGTCAATAGCATACTGAAGTGATGTTAAAATCTAAACAATAAATTTGAACCCATAAGTGTTGGATTCAATGTCAAATTGTCTGAACCATGCTTCCTTGTATTATATTTAGTTTCACATTTTATTTATAATGCAAAATACTGTAAGATTGCGAGTATAACTTACGACAATTGATAGAAAGTTCAGTGTTAGCTTGACAATCAGGCTCAATATATCATTTTGTCACCAGTGAATTTCTGCAAAACTGCTTAGACCACTTGTCTTCATATTTTGATTGTGGAGTGGAGAACTTTGTACTCCACAGTTCTGGTAAAAATCCTCAAGTCTGGTTCCCAAAATGTGGTCTTGGTGGACAATAAAGACATGTATATACAAAAATCGGCCATCTGCCACTGAGCATTATGCCACCTTCTGTTTTTCTTGTATTTTTAACTGTCATTCTATAAATGTAATACCAGTTTGATTTATTTTGTAGGTGGAATGGTTGGTGGTTTTGTTTTTGGAACCATTAGTGATCGTTATGGAAGGAAGAAACCTTTTATTATCTCCCTTGGTGTACTGGCAGTATCTGGTATATTGTCAGCCTTTCCACCAGTATTCCCAGTACTTATACTGTTCAGAACATTGATTGCTGTTGGAACTGGAGGCATTGAATCGGTAGCATTTGTATTGTTACTAGGTAAATATCAAAACTTTGCAGTGGAGTGGAGAAATGGTGTTTTACATCCCAGTCAGGATTCTTTCCCTTATTCGAGGCAGTTAGTTCTTGGATGGACGAGGAAAGCGGAGTGCCCGGAGAAAACCACCGAACTTCGGCAAGTGAACCGACAAACTTTCTCACACTAGGATCTTTCCAGAGTGGGATACGAACCAAGGCAGTGAGAGGTGCTGTGATTCGTAAGCGCTCACTTTAGACCACTCGGCCACCAAGGCTCCAACTTTCAATGAGTTAATTATCTTCCTTTTTGATCAGTATCTTTTAATTAATTGTTTATTTTGTGTGTAGAAATATGGAATGCGAAAATCACAATAATTAAATAAACTCTATTTAACTCAGTTAAAATAGGTTTAACTTGACAAAGTTAATTAAACTCAGTTAATTTAAATTTACTGCAGTTAATAAGAATTGTATGATATCTAAGTTTATCTGAGAAAATATTAACAAATTCAATGTAATCGGGGAAATAATTAGTTTAGCTAGGAATAGTTGATTTAAACTGCATTTTTGAAGTTTATTTGTAACTTTCATGAAATATTAACTCTTATAAACTCAAAATTCTACTTTTCTAGAGTTAATTGGACTTCTCAGAAATCAAAAGTTATTAACTTATATTAACTGGTGCAAAGTGACAAAAATCAGAAAACTTTTTCTGAACTTTATGAGAGATAGTCCACTTCATCTGAATTATTTGTCAGTTAAAATGAATTTTAGAGAGTTAAAATGAATTTATCTGAGATAATTGTAGTTTATTTGATTATTGTGACCTTCACTTTCCATGCAGAAAGCATTGAAAAGTTATAATGACATTCCAGGATTAAGTGTAGACATCCAGTATAAAAGTTTTGTGTGTTATAAATTTGACTAAATAGATTTAAAAGCAAACCGGGGGTGTTTTCTCTTTAACTGTACCAGATCATACGTAAGTCTTTAAAATTTGAGATAATGCTTTCTCGTTTGGTGTTTGACTCTAAGGGGACAGAGTACTGGTTCACTTGGTGTCAGGATAATGTGACTAGGGGAGTGGTATGCTTGTTTATCGAATACTGACTCTGGGATCTAGAACCTTGTCAAAAGTTAACCATAACTGTATGCTAGTAAAAGGCAGACCATAATACACATTCACATCTCACGCACACACAAACTTGTTCATAGATTGATTTTTACATATTAATAACCTTGTTCTCACCATGAATAGCTGAAAATTGCTGATGTGACATCAAACAACATTACAATCAACAACTATTTTATAACTGCGATCTGTAAGGGTTTAAATCACTGTGCTTAGCTCACAAAATTCATTATCAACTTGTATGCCAGTCAATACATGAACACACTATTGTAATGTAATGATTAGTTGGTGGAGAAAAAAATTAATAGTCAACATTTCCATGAGTGGTTCAGATTTAAATTTTATCAGAAAAAATGTCTTTATTTCAGAATTTTTACCAAGAAGAAACAGAGGAACATGTATGGTAGCCATAACATTTTGTGGTGCTCTTGGAGCAGTCTTGGCAGGTGGAATTGCATGGTGGCTCCTACCAAGATATGGTTGGAGGTATTTTGTTGGGGCATGTGCAGTTCCAGCCATACTAGTATTTATATTACAATTCTTCTTGATCTATGAATCTCCTAGATTTTTGTACATAAGTGGAAATATTGCAGCTGAAGAAGAGGTGCTGAAAACAATAGCTGCTCAGAACAAAACAGTACTTCCTAGTGGTAAAGATCTATCTATCTATGGATCTATCTATCTATCTATCTATCTATCTAAATATTGGAAAGGTAAGTCAACCTGCCAGCATATTTATGTATTAAATCAAGAGAAGCACATGAGCTCTCAACTTAAAAAACATGTAATGCAGAACATGACCTGCATGGTATGCAGGTCATAACACAGTTGGCCATTTTTTCAAGGGTAAAAATAGCTAATTTCAATCAAACAGTTTATTTCATCATGCAATGCATGGAATAAATTTATGCAAATTATGGACTAGCTCTTTTACAATTTTATAAAAGTCCGCACAAAACACACATAGCAGGAATTGCCTTATTTTCAAAATTTGAAAAATGTTCTATCATTGTGTAAATATTCGAGTTATTGACAAAATTTCCAGGATCTGAAGGGTGAAACAATTTCTGTTGGACATAAACAAAATGTCCAGATATGACATACTCTTTCTGAGTTAGTTGAAAGCTCCTTAGAAAAAAGAAGTTTGCAGTTTGATTAAAAACAATTTCAGGGTTAATCTAAATAAAACTATTTTGCCTATGAAGAAAAATCTGTGGTTTATCAAATGTTTTTTTTCAAGATTAAATTAAAATATTTTCATTTGGAAATGTGTATTTAAAGCTAACTTCAGACCTGAAAAGTCATAAATATTTGTTCACCCTCATATATATTTTTTTTATTCATAGATGGTACAATATTTTGAAATAATTTTATTTTCAGGGGAGATAACTTGTCCACCAAGTGAAAGAAGAGGAAGAATATTAGATTTATTCAACAGCACTCTAAGGAAAAGAACATTCTTCATTACCTTAGTGTGGTTCGTTCAAGCATTTGGTTATTGGGGTGTGACTTTTCACCTCCCAGAATATATTGGATCTCAGGGCGTTGACCCATACTTTAATATGTTTACTGTGTTCATCGGAGAGTTACCTGGTTTATGTCTTGCCATGATACTCATAGAAAACCATATGTTAGGTCGTGTTAAATGTTTGAGATTTTTTTCAATATTGACGAGCATTTCCCTTATTTTGTTTGGTTTTGTAAATGTAGATTTTTTGAAAGCTGTTTTCGTTGTTGTTTGTTACTTTTTTATGGTGCCAATATATTCCATTTTGAATACATTTACTCCTGAGATTTATCCTACGGATGTTCGCAGTACTGCACTCGCATGGGTAAATATTGTTATTGAGATTCCGGCCATGATATCCCCGTTTATAGCTGCCTCAATGTTGTCTAGCACAGTCTCCTGGTTATATCCGACAGTATGGGCTTCTTGTTTTATGCTACAGTTCTTGTTGGAATTAGGCCTGAATTTGGAGACCGCTGGTCAAGATCTTAAAGATACAACTCTTAAAAATGTTGATGGTTCAACATCCACAACTACCTCTTTGTGAATAAAATTATTTGAACTATTTTTGTGTGGGTTTTAATGACACAAACTATAAAACAATTTACATAAATTTGGAATATTCATAAATG
The DNA here is from genome assembly GCA_029721355.1 of Tegillarca granosa. Taxonomy (NCBI): domain Eukaryota; kingdom Metazoa; phylum Mollusca; class Bivalvia; order Arcoida; family Arcidae; genus Tegillarca; species Tegillarca granosa. The sequence goes on from CM056601.1 coordinate 2,297,357, forward strand.
ACCAGGATCGAGTTAGTGATAAAAACTTAATTTTTTATCAATTTTTTGGATATTTTTAAAAAATTTTGCATAATTTTCCATCACAAATACAGTAAAACTACATGTAAAACAGAGTCTACAATAGCTTCAGAAGTGTTCAAAAAAGATTTCAATGATAATTGGTCAGAAGCATGTATGGGCTGGTGCAATTCAGATTTGTTCATGGCATTTCCATGGCTACCAAAACTAGGTCAAGGTGACCTAGCGGTCCAAAAATCTTTAAAAATCTTCTCTGAAATTGATGATGGGAGAAAAAATTTGATGTGATATTTGGTTTCTCTAGGGCCGTAAGCCTATAGCTTCTTCATTTTGTGAAATTTTGTCGAAAAATGGGTTATGCGTTTTTGCGTTTACTTTTTAAAAAATTGTAAAATGGCTTCAAATTGTTATGACTTAACTATTTGAACAGATAATGACATGGGGTTTTCAGTTTTGACTTTTTCCTTGAAATGACCTTTAACATGGGGTCATGGCCATGGTCATTTGTGATTTGTGCAGTTTTAGGCAATTTTCTTGCAAATATTTAGGGATATATGAAGTCAAAACATTGCTAAAATGTTCAGCATGACAAAATTAAAAAAGGTACCAAGTTTCGTAACTATATGATAATCCATGTAGGAGTTGTTGCCTTTGAAATGTTATTTTTGGCTAATAAATACTAAAATTGTGCATTATCTTGAAAACTATAAACTTTTTGTATAAGCATGTATATTAGAATATTGTAGGTATTGATATGTTGATCATGTTGAGATATGGTTCAAGATCATAATTTCAAAGATCAAGGTCATAGCAGCATAAGAAGACAGAAATTGTTATTTATCTGGAAAACTAATAACATTTTTGTATAGGCATATATATTAGAATATTGTAGGTATTGATATAACGATGGTTACTGATTTGTTCATTTATTCATTGTACTGCACATTAGGTACTTATAAATGAAATGTGACTAGATATTTCTGATCAAGTTTTGTTGCAGTTCTTGAGAAAACTTGGAAAGTTTCTGTACTTAATATATTGTTTATAGCACTTTGCAAACAATTGTGGATATATCCTCAGGTTAGCATTAAGGCCTATGGGCCTCTTGTTGTTTTAAGATCTAATAAATCATTTATCTCTTTAAGTCCTTATTGATTATTTGCTAAATTTGCCTATAATTCAGCAAGGGTAAATTTATTCTTTCTGACTATAAACACATGTATTCATATTTTTTGCATAATTTTCATTTGGTTTGCTAATTCTAGATCTGTTTATTTATTCAATTTATACAAATTTTTTTTTATGAGTTAAAAGATGATTTATTAGTTTTATATTTAGTTTGTACAATAAAATTTTGATAAATATTTGTCAATAGTTTATATATTTATATGCATCCTTTGTTTAGATGTTTATGAAAGTGTGTGTGTGTGTGTGCACAAAACACTATGAAATTAGCACACAGTGGGAGTAAATATTTGGTAACTTATGATAACCATGTTTTTATAAGAATATTGGAATCTGACTGCATTTATGTTTAATTACTTTGTGTTATCCCATTAAAATGGTCAATTTGATAGTTTTCTCAGGGTACTCCAGTTTCCTCCACCATTCCCAATGACCACCTCGATAAAGGTGAAAGAATTTTGAGGTGTGTAAAACACCATAACTCCACTTTATTTTAGTACAAAGACTTTAGATGTTCCAGATGTCTAGCATCCTAAAAGCATTTTATTTTATATGCACAACTGTTATCAGTGGGGATACCAATGGGGAAACTAAAGTGATGTCTTTAAACTAGTTTTAAAAGACTATTTTAGTGAGCATACAATATTAAAACCATATCAATTTTTGATGTAGCATATTATGTTAAGTAGTAATTTTACCTTTCATTGCCCTTGTGTCTTTTGTTTTTTTTAAATGTTTGAAATTTTAAAGTACAAATGTATAATGGAAGTGTAATCACTACCAGATGTTACCAAGTAATTTATGTTCAAATCAGATGTCATAATGATTTTGTACTCCTGTTAGTTGGCTTTGACAGTTTCATATATATATATATATATATATATATATATATATATATATATATATATATATATATATATATATATATATATATATATATATATATGTATAATACAAAATAATGATAAGACTTTACTCGAATTTAAAAACTTTGTATCACTTCAATTTACTCAACTAGTTTCATTTACATTCTTAAGGAGTATGAAGTTGATTGTTGTTATAAATATATATTTAGAATTGCTAGAAGTAAGCAAGAATATAGAATAGAATGGGTATTGTTGTTCTGTATACTTGTGTTTATGTTTTTTTATGGCACATAAAATGAGCTTTATAAATAAAATTAATATACTTAATATAAGCAATGTGTTATTTGTTTACAAAAGCTAATTTAACCGTTTCAGATTTGAGTTTTGTTTGGTGTGTTCAATTTTCAAGTACAGTACATATTAAGATAAAAATTTTAACAACATTGTATATTGACGATTTCTTTTAAGCATTTCGAAAAAAACATTACTTTTCTCCTTATCAGTTCGACTTCGGTCAGTTAAAAATGCTATAGAAGTGACATGCCACTCGGATGATTTGTTATGGTAAATGAAAAATAAACTTTGTAAGAAATTAACGCATTTAAAAATCAAAATTAATGCGGTAATTTTTATACAGTATATTTTTCAGTTTTACGCTTATATTATAGCAAATAACGCGTTAATTTTGGATTTTAACGCGTTAATTTTTATTCATTATATTTTTCATTTTTTGGCGTACATTTTTGCAAATAACGGTTAATTTTTTAACTTTAACGCGTTAATTATTACTTTTATTGCGTTAAACTGTAAAATTAACTCTTTAGGTTTATTATATATTATATTTATACCGCCAATGATATGAATGACCCTTCATAGCAATTACCCCATCTCTGACCCCCCCAGTTTTGTAAAATGATTTTTAAAAAAAAGTACAAACTGTCTACCAACTTAAACAGTAATGAGTTTTAGATTGAAAAATGTCATCATCGGAACATGGGCGTCCACAAATATTGAACTCGTCGTTTATGTGTGTGTGTGTGTGTGTGTGTGTGTGTGTGTGTGTGTGTGTGTTTACAACAAAATCGCACTGTGTATACTTACTAAACCATTTTAAAATGTAGCTGACAATTGTATTTTGAATCCAACAATTAAACATCAATTAAATATGAAATCAAATCGACACAATTGTACACTATGCCGATATAATATTCTTACATTTCTGAACAAGGAACTTTTACTTATGTTTTGACCTTTAACCCCACACAAAAAATATCTCCATTAGTTGACAGGTTATGTCCAGTTTGACATGATAACGACGGTTCATTTACGTTGTATAAGTGAATGTCCTATTATTATAACTGAAATACGCAAATAGTTACTGACGTATTTGGGGGATTTGACCAATGATTCCCTGGAGGAAAACCCGCCGGTTTTGCTATATAAGAACTGCACAATACCTTTTTCAAACAGCAAAACATTCATTTGCAGACTTAACAGATCTATCACATTTATAATTTCACTTCTTATCTGGAAGAAACGTTAACTAACTGACAACATGAAATCTATTGTATTGTTAGCCGTCTTACTTTTTGCAGTAGTAAGCACTGAAGGTGAGTTTATTTCTTTATTTTTTATTGGTCTTAAACACTATAGGTTGTTTTTAAAACTTTCAGTATTGTCAATATGTATATAAAAGCTGATTTCGAGTATATAAATAATAGGTATGTTTGAGAACTTAATTGAATTTGATTAAAATATTGAAATTAAAACAACATTGTACAAATTGCACAGACTGAAAAAACTTCTGGTGATAACTTTTTTCCGTCTTTGATGATTATTGAAGCTTCTATAATGTCGGATTTAAGGTTCTTTTTCTTAAAATTCCTAAGTTTTATCATTATAAACCTTATTATGACTTATTAGATGAACATCTCTTATCAAACAGGAGTAAAAATAAAACACAAACATACCAGTCCCTGTCCAAATCTCAATCCTAAAAACAAAGTAAAAACTTTGAAAACCGGTCAGTTCAGTTATACACGTGAACTTCCGTTAAGGAAGTGAGGCTGGGTGCTCTGTAAGGGTAAGCACCCCCTGCCTGGCTAGTTAACACCCGTCGCGTGCAAAATCAAATTTGAGAATGACGGGAATTAAAAAAGGTGATAAACTTTTATACATATTTCTGTGACACGTGACGCTTTATTTGTTTAAGAAATATTCTATCAATTTTATTTAGAACGCGATGTTTAACTTTTTTTTATTCTTTGTAGGACGTACCTATGGTAGGAGACGACCAGTGGTGAAGCCCATTGTAAAGCCAATTATACAACCACAGATTTGTCCAGACATACCATGTACTCTTCAGTTTATTGAACCTCAATGTAGGAGAGAAACTTATTATATCCATAACGGAGTTCAGTGTATTGGCTGTCCAGAAGATATCTGTAGACAATGGCAGGGTGGTGCCGGACATTGGGACAATGACTGGGAGTTCGGACAAAACAGCTTCGGAAACAACTGGAGACATGGACGTAACTGGTAAAATTGACAGTTCTTAATAAGGTAAGATATCCATTTACCAACTTTTACACCATAACATAAAAAATATACTTACATATCCTGTTCGGTATTTTAAAACCAATTCATCAATAGAAGATAATTTACAACTTAATAATATGTGCAAAGAATCAACCAAAGTACAAACATGCATAAAACAATGTAAATATAACACAAATACCTGCTAAATTTTGATGTGCCATATGTGCACATTTCGGAAAATTATTCCTCATCAGTGACACTAGGGACCGAAAATTTGATATATAAAAACATAAGCCAAACAGTTAAAAAATAATGAATCTAAAGTTCCAAAAATGAATAAATCCAAATCCAGCTAAGGAATGTTTTGCATGAAGGAACAAACCTTATATTTAAATAAATTTCAAAAATTAAGACGGCTGAAAATTTTGCTAAATGGTACAAAGTACTGCCGAATAAATAAAAAAGCCAAATAATACAAAACAAAGAAAGTTCAAAGTCGTATTGGGACGATCAATTTTAAAATTCCCGACTTTTAATGGGCAATGCAGTATGTATTTTTCGGTATTTTCAAGTGCTTAAAGAGGGCTTCCAACAATTATTATCAAAATATGAACAATTTTGCACGTAAACTAGTATTATGTTAAAAATAACAAACTGAAAAAAAGTTTTTATAATAACTGGAAATTAAATGAATACTTTGCAATTAATACGTTAACATTATCCAATCAAACTGCAGATGTTCATCTTCTCATTGCTTATTAAATATTCATATATAAATGTAACCCTCTCAGTCTTCCAGGTCAAGCTGTTTTGGAAAGAAAGTATATTGAAAAAACAAATTTTTTCAAAGTTTTATATTTTATTGGAAAAGTAATTCATTAATTACTTTGTAAATGATGGTGAAAATTTTTTGAAATCAGTTATTTATGTATTTATTGTAGGTGCGGCATTATAACAGAACGTTTTAAATATCATTGATGAAGATGTTGTTGACTCAGAAATCCACTTTCATTATTCATTGTCACCGTGATTTTTATAATTCAATTTTGAAGTGCAATAAAGCCTTTGTTTTAAATATTGAATGTTTCGTTTTTTTTTCCTTCAAATTATAATCATTTTAACAAATATGACTTTCGAATCCAAAAAAACTTTTAAAAAAAATTGGACTTATTAGGAGTGGGAGTTAGAATCAAGTGTATGATATATAGTAAAAAAAAAAACACTTGTACTAAAAATAAAATGTACGTAAGAGGTATTACATATGTATCAACCGATAAAGGAAATGAAACAGCTAAGCTTGATCTTTAGAAATGACGTCACATTTATGTGACAATGACACTAATCATTACCGCCTTTTGCTAGTGACCAAGTCATGTTAAAAACGCTAGTTCTCAATAGTATGCAGCAGACAGACATACCACACCCGCAGACCCAATATTCTCACAACTGGTAAACTGTTTTCTGTCTTTTTGTCAAGTTGAGGGGGTCATATTTAGAATTTCAAAGTATATGCATGATCTGGGTGCAAATGGCCTACATTTGTGAGTTATGGTTCGTTACGTTAAAATTGGTGGCGCTGCTATCGATCCGGTCCATCCGTAGCCATTGTTTACACTGTAACTGAGGAGATTTTTCTATCAAAATGCCATATACATGTTATTGCGTACCTGGATGTTCAAATAAAGGGGGCATTATTTTCCCAAAGATATGAAACTAAGGAAAAAGTGGATATTTTCTATTCGCAAGAACACTTCAGAACAAAAATATAAATTGTGGGAGACTAGCGTTGTTTGTAGGGAACATTTTTTGCCCTCCGATTATGTCGGAGAAACCGTCTTTGGTACATCAAACTTCATAAATATATTTACATTGCTATTTTCATCAAATGCGAACAATTCTCTTTCCAAATGACTTATACTCTATTGTAATTATAAATAGTGATAGATCATACACATATACTATCGGCAAGAGCTAGGCCGAGATGACTCGGATTTTCGAGAAATCCAGTTGTCATAAAACGTCAGATTTTCGGATTCAAGTAATGTTGACCTACATTTAACCCTTTGGCAAGCACCACCCTCTCTTAGCAGCTCGTTCCTTGTATTTTGCCCAAACAACATAAAAAATAATCATTGGCGAGTTGGGTCAAAACAACCTCCAATTCAGGATCTATACAGAAACCATAATAAAAATCTTAGTTTTATGTATGATTTCTGTTTCACATATGAAGTCAATGTAATAATAAGAATTGAATGCATTTGCTTTGTTTTAAAGTTTATTTTTATTTTTAATATAATTATTTTTCTTTAATGTTTGACAAAATTATATTCAGTCTGATGATATTATTCTTTAAATATGGCCCCTCATATTCATCTTTTTGTTATCCCATGCTGGTAAAGATTTTGAAATCTTGATGGTGATGATGTTTAATCATCTTTAATATGATGGTGATGATTTATTTATTGTTTAACATTGCTTTAACAATTCTACAATCATGTCATGACATGCATGGTGCATGATTGAAGTGTCTTTTACTTGACAAGTGCAGACTGATGTTATCTTTATATTGCTGGTACACTGATACACAGTTTGGCAGATACATACTATATACCACCTGGTCACATTATACTGACACCGAGCCAACCAATAAAGGCCAATGGCAGGTGAAACCACTTTCTAACATATGAGCCCATATAAGGTATGAACCCACAGTGGTGAGAGACAGTGGACTACAAGGCTAATGCTGAATACACTGAGCCACAAACACAAATACATGTAACAAAAAAATGACGCCTACTATTATTTAAATGACATTTTATTTACAATGGGTACAAGTAAAGAATATTTTGGTATACTACTTGATTTTAATACACAAATTGTTAAAGTGTACATGTACTTCACATTTAATTTAAAAAGACTCTTGAATTTGTCAGAAAAAGTTTATTTTGTATGCATGTTATTTAGCCATTACTGTTGAACCAAAAGTCTACCGGTATACTTTTTCACAAAACAAGAATGTGTGTTTACATTTTTCATAGAATTCGCTTTAGAAATTAAAAAAATGTATTTAAATATAAACTTAATTCTTTCTAGAATTTATGTAATATTGAAGTGTTATTTTAAAACTTCCTTAGACAAGTAGCTTTTAAAGAATGATTTTTTTCTATTTTTATTTTTAAAGACATTATGTCTTAATCCTCAATACAAGCATACCATTAAAAATGTAACAAGTCATTAATTTACCATTACTTCAAAATGAATATTTCTCATATTCCTTATAAAAAAATTTCTATAGTACAGCATTTTAAAAATATTTTTCGTAAAACTCTGTGAGTTTTGATACCATTTCATTAATGAAGGATTCATTTCTTTTAATATTTACAATTCTCATATCATTGAATGTATAAACAACTAAATCACATTCAGTTCCATTTGTACAGAAAAGTTGACCTTGTATCTGATAGTAGTAATCATGTGTAGTACTGAGCTGTAGATCACCATCTTTGTTTTTTAAGAAAGGAACAGTACTTTCTGAAATCATGCTGTCTTTAGCACTATATGGGCATTTTACTTCCACAAAGTTGCCAGAATTAGCAACTAAAGCATCAAGTGAAGCTGCAATATATGGATGTGTTTTGCTTACATGAATGCCACATGATTCTGTCACAACTTCAGTCTTATTGGAGTACTGATCCAAGGCAACAGACTCATGTTTTCTGCCATGAAGAAGTGGTGGGGTTGTTAATTTGCAAACAGTTGTTAGATATTTAACCAAATTATTGAAATCAGTTCTGTTGGTTGCCTTGCAAATTTAACCAGGCAGTAGGCAAGCAGGTTGTGTCCTTAACTCATAATTAGACATTAATGCTCAGCGACAGTGCCAAGCTGAGCAACTGAAACTAAAGGTTGTATTACTTTCCCCCCTTTAGTCTTACACTAGGTAAGTCAGTCTTTATTCTAACCCATTAAAGCCAATTGCCAAGGCTAGCAGCAGAAACTTTAAAATTTATGATATGTATATGATTATATATAGACAGTTACACTTAGCCTATATTTTACTGTAGTGTAAAATGAAAGTAGAAAGATGTCTGCCAAGTCGGGAAATGTCGGCATTTTGTAACATAAATGACAAACGACTGTTAACACAGCCTATCGTTTAATTAAATGATTACCACACATTCGCTTATGTAGATCTATTTGTTATTGAGACCAAGCCCTTTCAGACTTTTTGAATGAGGAAACTATTCGCGAATATGTACCTCTCTATTAACTCCGCTTTCCGACCTGAAACTCTCGCACCGCGCTTTTTAAGTTCTTCTTTGAGTGCAGAAAGATCCCACGATCCATAATCACCGAAGTTGCAAGCCATCATCACATTCAATATTATAATACAGCCTACGTTACGTACGTCAATATGGCGGTCGCAACAAGCTAGGACCGGATCGATTCGTACGCCACCTGTATTCAGGGGGACATAACCCACTATATAAAACGACAAATGTTTCCCATTGAATCCATGATCCTAAGCTGTTCTTTTTAACGATGAAAACAGTTTCAATTCGGTAGATTTACCAAAACAGCATACTTAAGGAATTAATATTGTAATTGATTACAAAAATTGACTGAAGTATTAATTGATTGTTGTTGTTTAACTTAACATCACCAAATTTTGTCTATTCTTGAAAAAGTTTTCTTATTAGATCATTAAAAACCCATGTTTATGCGATGCATTATTTTGTGAAAGCTTATGCTTTGTTTCCAATACCAGCAGGGTGATCCAAAGCAGTGACATATCGCATCTCGTCTCGGCATCTAAACTAAAGTTCATCTCAGTCAGGTCTGAATTTGAGGTAATTTTTACTTGGCTTGTCAAAAAATAATTTTCTACAGATGCTTATAAATTTCTCTCACCATGTCGGTACAGATAGACTTATTATTTGTTATATTGTTCACACTCCAGACTATGCAGTTTCTTATTGATTTGGAGTGTCAATGTTCTATTGCAATAAAACGAGTTTTGCAAGCTAATTTCTTGATCAATACCCATTAAGGGTTGTGTAGAAACTTTGGTTTTATGGGGAAATATGGGAAGCTTAAAATACCGTATGAAATGAAATAAACTTTTATAAGAATACATAGTCAATAAACATATGATAAAGTTGATGATTTTTGCTGATGACAGAATTCCAAAAAATAAAAAAAAATGTAAATTGATAGCAAAAAATTAACTTTTGTTAAAACTGACAATTACTGAAAAGATATATAAAAATATTGAAAATCAACTACAAAAAGCACCACATAAAATATATCAAATTTAAAACAACTATATTGGATTTGATTAGATAAACGCCTCAGACAGGGATAGTTAGTTATATCAAGGATGCAAGTTCAGAAGTGATGGAGGAATCTGGAGCATCTATGAAAAACTACTGACCTTTAGCAAGCAAAATCTAAATATTTATCACACTTGTATGGATTCAAACCTTGGTGATTAGAAACGCTGTAATCCGTATGTGTGGGCTTTAACCACTCGGCCACTAAGGCACCATGGAACACCTGAAAGCAAAACTTTTTTCCTGACTAGAGCCGATTTTAGTGTTTAGTCTTCAGAAATTTTAACTTACAATTATTTATTTAACGTTTCAATCGTACATTCAGATTTACATTTTATTTGTCTCACTGCTTTATACATTTTATCTCGTTCTATACAAACATTGTTTCTTCTGCTTCTTAATGCGTTTCTGTCTTGCCAACACTTTGTTATGCTGAGGTATTTAGAAAATCCTTTTACATTTCATGTTTTATAATTCGGTTCAACTTGCATTGCTAACGAGGCAACTAAAATGAAATACAATCAACTGTATTAAAGATTTGATGGTATCCAACTAGATTTACATCTCCAATCAAAAAGGAGATGGTTAGCCATTAAGTTTACATTTCAATTGTGGATATCGTCTAATTTACTTCTTAGAGCATCCCTACTTCATTATCTAATATTACAAAATGTTTCGAAAATAAAACAAGCCTCATTGATTTTTAATGTTTTTCATCAGAAAAATAAAAAGATTTATACTAAAGAAATTGTATATTACACAGATTTTCTTCAATTCTGGTTAAGAACATTAATATATACACAATGCAATATTATATATGAATATATACACAATGTAATAATCTTTATTTGGATGTAAACATGCTGCGTTATAGTTAAAAAATGCAACAAATATTCCTAGACAGATTATAATTGTGAATAATTATTTCTCATTTAGTACAAACACATGTAATATAAGTGGTCAATTTATGTGATTCAATTGTTCTAAACTGTATTCTAAAAGGTAAAACTATGATATCCAGAACTTGTGACGATGTAAAAAAAAGTTTATTAACAAATGAAATCACAGACAAATAAATTATTAACAATCAATGTATTTTTTCGGAGACAATAATGCTCTTCTCTAAATACAAAATTGATTGAGAACAAAACAAAATAAAAATGGAACATCAAGACAAAAATCAACTCACACATCTTGAGACCATTGTTTATAGGTGTATGTAAATATTAGAAAGATTAAAAATAATAACAATAATAATAATAATATCATATATATATATATATATATATATATATATATATATATATATATATATATATATATATATATATATATAAACTATTCTGTATACAACACTGCAAACACTACCTTATAAATTCAACCCATTAGACCAAAAAATTAACTTAATAGATATATTGTAATCATTATATTAGTTTTTCTTTCTGAATAAAATACATTTGTATAGGTCTAACTGATTATTGTCATTGGTATTGTCCTCATATTATACAGAGTTTTACTATTAGTATAGCAGGTCTTAGTGTATATAAAATGTAGGAAATTATCAATTGAAATTTCAGAGTAGAAAAATTTTGATTTTAAAATGAACAAAATAAAGGTCTCTACATAATCATTTTTACCCTGATGTTTAATATACTTGTTCTAGTTTGTTTTTGTTTTGGGATGTTCTAAATACTTAACAATATAAATCCGACCTTCGGAACAACCAACCCATAATAAATTGTTAGTGTCTATAGCCTAAGAAAAAGGATAATCTTGTAGATCTTTGTCAGTCATCAGATATTTGATTAACTGACCATTTCTATTTAAGACGTGAATCTTTTTGTTTAAATCAGACACAACAATTTGTCCAAACTTATCGCACTTTACGTTTGCAGGATTAAATATTTTACTTTCCTGTCCTTATACCTACATTTTAACCTCCCACTAGCATTTAGAATAACTACATGACCACTGCCAATACTTGAATTATTTACAACACATATATCCTTATTTGTATTTTCGTCAATTCCCAATGGCAGTATAAATAACCTTTTATCATTATCATATTCATATGTTATCAATATTTGTCCAATAGTGGTCATCCTGGTAACAAGTCTTTTACTTGTTTTATTTACATCATGTGACAATTGATCATACATTGTAACCAGGATATGACCATCACTGGACAGACAAAGACAGTAAGGACATAAAGGTCTTTACTTAAATGGACTTTGGTGATGCAGGCACATCTTTCACAGATTTTCTTTTGACTGGTTCTGTATGAAAAAAATCATTATCAGATGTATCGCCATCTACTACCTTTATCAATCCAAATGACATTTTTATTGAAGTCACATCGATTTCACCTGCAATAAATCTTGAGTGATGCATCTTTACTTGTCGGTCATTTGACTGACATGTCTCCAGTAGTTCTGAAACTTTATTTCTGGCCAATATTTTGTCTATTCAGAGCCTGAGGTGAAACATTCGTTGTTTCACCTCAGGCTCTGACGAAGTCTGAATATTGACTTTCAAGTTCTTCAACCTTTTTTGTGACATTGTCTTGTAATTCTGATAATCAAGATTTGTTTTCATTTTTTGTTTTTTCACTCTCCTGTATCAACATGGATTGTATGTTTTTTATTTCTTGAATCATTGTATCTGTCTGTGCTTGGATATTTTTAACATTGGACTCATGTTGCTCTTGGTTGCAGATTTGTAAATTTTCGAACCGTTTCACATGTGACCTTAACACAGTAATGTGATTGTCTTTGAAGTTGTTTAAATGATCTCTCAATTCTGTTGACATTTCTTCTGAAGCCGGTTTTATCACAGAATATTTTTGGTTACTATGGTTACTGGTTATGCAAAATGATCAAATGAATAACACACAAGTGTGGCAATAAAATATTGCGTCCTCACCTGAATGTGGTTTGCATCTTGATTCGGCCTTTGATGGCGGGAGTGGTCCATGTTGGTTTTTCAATATTTTGTGGTCCCTGGCCTCTTTCGCTCTATTATGAGCCCTAGAACAATTATCATACATATACGCATCTCATTCCAAACATTTGTATATACATGTGTCAACTTTTGTCTCACATAATTCACAAATTGATTTGTTTGCCTACTCGGTCATGAACTTGAAAACCTCCAGTGGCCACTTTTCACAAACTTGAATAAATCACAGACAGCTACATTGTTTATAAGTATATTTTAGGATACATTCATTTGTCAGGTGATATATTTACCTATGAATAAAGGCTTTAAAGTCTTGTAGTAAAGCTGAAAAAGTAGGTCAGTTAAAATATATATCTATTATATTAGTGTATATTATTAATTTTTGCAGACTTGGCTTTAAAATGCATCAAAATAAATTATTTTAACATTGAATTTGATTTAAAGTTAGATCATTAAGGATTAAGTTCAAAACATCTAACGATTTTAAATTGGCATATTCACAATGTTCAATATTTCGTTTGATAAAAAAACCTCCATATCACATGCATACATATATTTATATTGTATCTGTAGTTATGCGGCTTCTTGTTAACAAGAGTTATCTCTTTTATTATATGTATTACTTTAAGATTCCAACATAGTGGTATTTCTCGTCACTGTCCGCAAAGTCTCTCATATGAATTGAAACATGCGGCCGAAATTTGGCATCGATTAAAAATTTATTAAGTATGATTTGCGATTTGCGATAGGAAACACAAAGGAGGTATGTTTTAACTCAAATTAAATCTCAATTATTAGCTTTGTTAAAATGATTTATTCTTTTTTATATTTATTGAAAGTTTAGTAATTTAGTGTAGAAATATGTGTGTGTGTGTGTGTGTGTGTGTGTGTGTGTGTGTGTGTGTGTGTGTGTGTGTGTATGTGTGTGTGTAATTGGTAAGATAAAAAGAGAAAGAACATTTTCGCTCATTTTTATCTGTTCCTCAAATTTGTGTTATAATAATAATATTGACCACTGCCCACAATTTATTTCAAAGCCGCTCGAACACCTTAGTGAAATTTGCTTAAAAACAAACTTTGAGATGAAATGCTTCAAGATGCACATAAGTTCCCTGCATGGAGATGTAGTTGTTAGAAATGTAGAAATTCAGAATAACACAGCCACAAGTTCTGAAGATACGAAACAAAAACAATCAGTTTCCTGCTACGTGGGCTGCGCCGTTGATTGCGACAAAAGTTCTATGATAGTGCTTGTCTATGGATCTTACTGAGAAAATCCCGAGAAAGAAGTTTTAGTATATTCCTTGTTAGATTCGCTGTCCGACACTTTGTTTATTTTGAACAAGGGACATTTTGAGTGTACACGTATTACTTTCCACTATGCGCGTCGAAAACTAGCTGGTAAACACTGCGTACTTTATATACGAAGCGACAGCTTTTGTTAACAATCGACCTTTAACTACAGACAACTTAAACAATCCTCATGCGACCGAACCTCTGACTCCTATTAGCTATTAGCCCTCTAATTCAAAGTTACCTCCTGGTAAATTTCAACAAACGGACTTGTTCGCTCGGAAACGTTGGCGTCGCGTTCAATATTTAGCAGATTTTTTTTTTTTTTTGGTATTTGCAAGTGCGCTCTAAAAGGACTTCAGAAAAAAGAAATATGAAGGTAGGTGACATCGTTTGGAACTTTATGCGACAGCAATAAATATCTGTAGTTGAACTCATGTGTCTTTACTGATTTTTTGAGGATTTAAGATTGATATATGTAAACGCTATATAGTAGAGCTTGTTCCATTTACGGACTTTCTAGAGCGAAGAAAACTTCTTACAATAACAATGTTGACTGAAGAATATTGCAAGCCTGTGCTTGTCTAGGCCTTTAAAAAGTTTTATGGTCTTCATCGCAATATTGATGATAAATATGGAAACACTGTATTCAATTTTATACTAGATATAATAGTTCCTTGTTGCTTTCATTCTCGAAATTGACTTTTACGTGATAGGTGTTGCTAGCTTGACAAGAGGGGCTTACCCTTCCGGAGCACCCGGCCTGACTTTCTTGATGGAAGTTCACGTGTTTAACTAACTTTGTCAGCTTTTAAAGTTAATACTTCGTTTTTTTTTTCGGAATTGTAATTTGGACATGGACTGGTATTTTTGAGTGTTTCAGAGGTCTGAATGTGTTTTCAAAATTTACTTGAAAATTGGATCCTTTTGGAAATTTAAATAGCGAGAAATAAATCGAACAAATCTTCTTGATATCCTCATCTGACAAAAGATGGATTATTAAATTATTTTGTTAAAAATTTCTTTTAACTACATTTTGTAAATTGTATTTAACAAAATTTATTTATTATTAGAAAGTAGCAAAACACAAGGATAAAAACAAAAACTTTTATATTGACCTCTTTGCAATTGTTATTGGAAAAAAATTAAAACTAAAAACAGATCGTGCAATCCTTAAAAGTAAAGATATAAAAATATCTGACAAAAGAGGCCAGATATAAAAAATACCAAAAATCAAATTATATTTGTTTGAATTTATTACAAATTGAAAATTAAACATTCGTTTTGCTCAATCTTACAAATTAAGTCCAAAAATAAATTCAAGGCATTGACACTCAAAATGTTTTAGTGATCCTACAATAGCTAGATCTTTTTTAGGTTTTTTCAAGGGCAAGTTTTATCTAAATTGAACAATTAATGTTTGTGTAACTGCAACACTTTATGTAATTTGTTAATACATTTAATTTACTGATGAAAATCTCTGATGATACTGAATATTATAATGGTTTTTGTACCTTCTGCTAAGTTATTTTAGAACCTTTCTTTCACTTTCGTTTTATCAAGTATTGTTTAAAGAACATTTTAATCTGTTTTTAGCATGTTCCTATGGTAGGAGACAACCAGTAGTGAACACCATTGTAAAACCAATTATACAACCACAGATCTGTCAACACACCTTGCCCTCGTCTGTTCATTGAACCAAAATGTAGGAAAGTAACGTAATATATTCACGACGGAGTACAGTGTATGGGTTGTCCAGAAGATATCTGTAGACAATCGTAGGGTGGTGTCGAACAGTGGGACAATGACTAGGAGTTCGATAGAAACAACTTCAGAAATAAATGGAGATATAGACGAAATTGGTAAAATTACCAGTTATCTTAAAAGTAGGATATCCGATATTCAACTTTTGTTTTAAAATAGACTTAAGAATTATTCTCACTTTTTCTGTAGGAATTCTGCACTTTTTCAGTTTAAGTTAATAGAAGAAGATAATTTGCAACTTAACTAATGACATTAGCATCAATTTAGCAATAACACTTTCTCAGTATCAATCAAAGTATTAATATACATAAAGCAATATAATTAAATAAAACAACCAAATTAGATAAAATAAAATAAATGCAAACACGTATTGTGAACACCAATAATAAAATTTTCGACTTTTGATGAGCAATGCAGTACATATTTTGTGGTATAATTAAAGTTATTCAGGAGGACTTTCAACCATTTTTGTTAACATATTAACATTGTTTTAACGTACAGCAGTACTATGTTTATATAAATATCAAACTGAAGAACAGAAAGTTCTGAAAAAAGTATTGAAATGATAAGAAACTAAATGAATCTTCAAATGAAAAAGTTAAAATTACCGATCAAACTGCAAATGTTCCTCACTGATTGCTTATAAAATAGTCATACGTAAATATACCCCTTTCAGTCCTTCTGGTAATGCAGTATGGCAAACAAAAAAAATATATTTGTATATTTAAAAAACAAATCTTTTCAAAATGTTATATTTTATTGAAAAACTACTGTGTAAATGATTGTGAATCTCTATATTTTTTGCAGGTGCAGCATTATAACAGAACGTTTTTGAATCAGAAATCCACTATCATTATTCATTGTTATCATATTTCATTATTTAATCTTGGAAAGCAATAAAGCCTTTTTTTACATGTTGAATGTTTTGTTTTGTTTTTTCTTAAATCATTGTAACAAAGATGACTTTCAAATCAAAAAAATCTTTAAAAATATTTACTCATCAGGAGAGTAAGATAGAACCCAAAGTGCTTGATATATAGTTAAAACACTTGTAGTTAGCAAAATAATTTGTAGGTATAAGATACAACATATGTATCAACCAATATGGGAAATATAACAGCTATGGTGAAACTTAAGAAATGACGTCAGATTTATGTGACAATGGCAATAATCATTGCCCGCTTTTTGCTAGTGCACACCCAGGTCATGTTAAAAACGCTTGTTCTCAATAGTATGCTACAGACAGACATACCACTCCCCAGTCACAATATTCTCACAACTGGTGAACTTGCCGGTTCTCTGTCATTTTGTGAATTTGAGGAGGTCATATCTAGAATTTTAAAGTATATTCATGACCTGGGTTCAAATTGAATCCATGATCCTAAGCTATCCTTTAAACGATGGAGTCAGTTTCAATTCGGTAGATTCAAAGAAACAGCATACTTAAGGGTTAATATTGTAATGAATTACAAATATTGACCAACGTATTAATTATTTGTTGCTGTTTAACTTCGCCAATTTTTGGCTACTCTTGAGAAATTTTTCTTGTTAGATCATTAAACACCCATGTTTATGCGATGCATTATTTTTTCTCTTTAAATCTTTAAAATAATCCATTAATTCATCTTTTTATCGTTATGTCTGTGTTTATGTTATGCATGTTACAAAATTTCATGCATAATCACCTCTGTAGTAGAATTAAACAAATGCAACGTAGAAAAAGCGTACAAAAACTTTTCGGTCTTAAGTATCACTGATGAGGAATGATTTTCCGAAATGTGCACATATGGCACATCAAAATCCAGCAGGTATTTGCTATATATGTACATCTTGCATATTGAGAATATATTTAGATTTTACTGACATGTTCGAATACATTATCATCTTACTGAATGTCACAAGTCGCCCGCCAATTATACAAATATGACATTTCAGTTATATCTAAACATAAACCCTGTCTCGTTTTAGAGCACATATTAAGAAACTCAATGAAATAAAAATTGACCATGTAAGATTATAATCAAGCATTTTGTTGTAGTGTTTTCTCATTACAGGTACGTGCTAATGCATGTTTCATATCACTGTGAGCCTAGGTGTTGCTTTTCTACAATCATGAAAGGTTTAAACTGTCGGTCACATCATATTGAATATGTATATATAACAAATACCTGGTAAATTTTGATGTGCCAGATGTGCAAATTTCGGAATATCATACATCATCAGTGACACTAGGGGCCGAAAAGTTTGATAGATGAAAAAACAGTTGAAAATTAATAAATCTTAAGTTCCAAAAATATGTGAATCCAAATCCAAGTAAGGAATGTTTTGCGTGAGGGAACAGACCTTAGTTTTTAAATAAATTTTTCTAAATTGTACATTTAACACCCGTTTAGACTAAAATGTACACTTTCATCTTCAACAGAATTTTAGTTAATCCGCCTGTCTCCCAATCCTATTAATCCTGTGTGTCATTAGCTCGAATCCAACTCTGTCGCTCAGACAGATCGTAGTGAGGAAGATTTTTGGTAAGCTTAAGCTTGTCCCATGGTCAGTGTTTTTTTTCCGAGAACTCCGATTACCTTTGCAATACTACAAATGACTGCCTCTTTTTAAACAAAAAAGTAATGCCTTGGGCGATGAAAATCTTTCCACTTTTTTTCCGTTTAAATAATTAACGTGATATTAATGTCCTGGTACAAATTTTACAATCAATATTTCAATATTTCTGATTAATTATCCAACGTTTAGGCTCAGAGTATTTATATTCACTGTCGTCGATATTTCTGTAACGATAAGCCATATAATTGGTCAGATATCTTGGTCTAGGTCATACTAAAATTTGCACAGCAACGCCTCTTTAATAAGGTTTTCTTAAATTGAAAACTGAAAACTCTTAAACTGCATATTGTTTTATTTTTTCAGACAATAAAACATTACGATACAATAATTTCATATCATGTCCTTAATAAACAAAATTGTTTGCCGTTCTCTTTTAATGCAATTTAAAATAGAAGTTAACTCCTAAGTGATGTAAAATGGTTAAAGGAAGATTCAAGTATTTTTGTTGTTTTGGTGATTCTTTTTATAAACACAAAGTGTACATAATCGGAATGACTTACATAATAGAATTATGATGGGTTATTTTTTATTTTTTTCATCAACATATATAACGTATAGGACGTGGTTTAACAGAAATATTGTATGTATTCCTGTGTTTTAATGTCTCTTGTGTTGCTTATAGAGTAGAAAATTTACGGAACGATTATTTATTGAGGGTTAGATATTAATATTACTACAAACTAAAAATTAAATTTTAATAACCTTGTGTAATATAAGATGTACTAGAACATCAGTTTTTGAGCAAAAATATACAATTGTTTTAATTTTTTGAAATGGTCAAATCGATAAGCATCTTATATTCAAGTTACAAACCACATGGACTTAGAGATATTTTATAAAAATCAGTGTTTTTTGTATTTATTAAAATAGCTTCAGAAAGCCTTCGATCATGTTAGATAAATGGTATTCTGTTTCTGATGTATTCGCCAACAATATCAATGTTGTTTATCTATTCTGTTAAGACAGTTAAAAATTAACAAATTCATTAAAAATCTAACTTAATTTTTAGATACTTTTTAGAGTTGGATATGTGGTTATGTCTTACCTTTAATAAATCAAAATCTATTTTAGTAAGATGAAATTTCAAATTAAAAATGAAATAACCAATTAAATAAAAACCTGATAAAATGGAAATTTATTCACTTTTAAATATACTTTAAATATATATGAATATGTGATGAAATCACAATATATTAACGTATCAAAATAGATAAAAGGCAAATTGATTTCCAATTCCCAATAAACTTACACGACCAAATAAATACAAATTGATTTCCAATTCCCAATAAACTTACACGACCAAATAAATACAAACTGGTAGTCAGTACACCACAGATAAGCATGGAACTCCCCAGTTACATTTTACTGACAGAGGATGAACTTGTTAATACTCTGTCCTCTGGGTGCCAAGTGCCAGGCAGGGAATTTTAGATCAGACCAAGATTTGAACCAAGGACCTCATATTCGAGGCAGCCGCTCTATCACTGAGCTTCCAAGGTGGCAAGTAACTGTCGATGCTACTGTATTGTGATAAGGTGAAGAAATCTTTCATAGAAAATCTGCAGATTTGTGTACCAGTTTGGTTTTGCAGCCTCGTTAGATGTTTGAAGTGATTAATGGTTTTGCGTTATTTCTTGAATGGTCACTGAACAATTTATCTATAAAAAATAATCTGCAAGCAAAAAATGGAAACGCTTCAATAACTGCTACACTGATAAAGGTTGTTTGGTCAAACTGATGGAGACAATGGATATTAATATTTTGAGAAAAAACAATGTAATCTTAACATTAATTGTAACAAAAGAAAGTTGTAAATGAAAAACATGTACTTGACAACAGTTAAAACCCAAGAACACCATACAGTTCTAGCAAACCACGACAAGAAAAGTAAAAAACACGATTCGACAGAATAAAAAACGCATATTAAACATGGTAAATAGTAAATACACGACGGTATTCAAGGTTCTCTCTCGACTCTTATTCACGTATAACATACATTTTATAAAAAAAACTTTTACAATATTTTTATACGATTTAAACAAATTGAATGCGGCGGCGTTAAAGCTGGATTAAGATTTTCAATTTTCTAATTTTTTTTATTTTTTTTAAAAATTTTTTTTTCTTTTTTGATTTTCTAAAAATTTATTTTTTTTTTAAAAAATATATATATAACTTCTAATCACGATCCGTGAGATTCATTTTCTGAAATTTCAATCCTTTTAGCTGTAAATAAGCGGAATCCTCTAACCGGTTGGTCAATGTTTATCGATGATTATTATAAGTCTGGAGCATGCGCACGGATGTACGGAAAAACCCATGAATCGAAGATGAAACATGACAAATTGCATTAAATGTCCGTCATTAATATCCAGATGTTTTTGAAATTGTGTTATGTATCCCTTACTAAGTCACAAATGACAAATTCAACAAATTTCTGTGTTTAATTTATCGTTTTTCTTGACCCGGTTCTAATATTGGATCCAACATGCTACATCTCGCTGGGAAATTATTGTTGTTTCTGTATTTATTCGAGCTTTAATCGTTGAACGAACTAAATATAACATTGTTCATTTGGAACACCATTAATTAGATTAGCACCGTTTTAAATTTTCTTTAGAAAACCTAATGCAGCTTTAATGTTTACCAAGCAACGATTACTAGAGTGCAAGTTTCTATCAGCATTAGAGTGCATATTCCTATCAGCAGTTTTGGCGGCATTATTGTCGTTTGCAAAAATAGGAAATTTACTCAGCACTAGCATTTGTTTCTAGTAGCGTTATTACTGTTACCAACAATCACCAATTTAAATACTTTTTAATTTTTTGATGATATCAAGGTGAGCAACATTATTTTGCAAAAGGTTTCAACCTTCATGAAACCTTTTTTGCAAGAACATTGCATGAGAGGTCCCTAGATATGCAAGCTAAAGCGTTGGATCACTCAGCACCGATAGTCCCCTCTTCACACCATAAAATGTTTTAAAATGTTTCACATATCAATGGTCTTAAGTTTTTAAGTTATATTTGTTTCTATATATCAATAAATTTTCAATAAATAGACAGATAAATAAATAAATATCTTAAGGGTTTTTAAAATTATTTTTTAATTCTTTTTTTAAGTTCATTCAATTGCGTAATTCTCACAGCGATTAAAATTTCCGTCGCATTTGTAAATTTTAATTCTATTCAAATTCATAATAATTAAACTTTCTCTTTATAAGACGAAACATTATTTAAACGGTGCTTGTATTGCTTGTATTAGTTACTCTTTACCACTTTCCCGTCTAAATCAGTTACAAGAAGAATGCATATACAAAACTACTACAGATTTTAATACACCAGAGTTTAAACTTAACGCTATCATCATGGATATTACATTTTAAAGGTTATTTAAACCTGCTCAGGAACACAATATACAGGACGACAACCGTCGCCAATTTCTTAAATTACATTATGCAAACAAAGGCATAGATGCTATTAATATTTCTAATATACTACTTACCAAAGTAGTACAATCAAAAATCCCTACTTATTTCAAATATTACTCCCCACCTCTAATTTCCTACTCTACATTAAACCCATTGCATCCAAATTTTTCAACTATAAACAAACTTTGCAGTGCCTAAACTTTCATAACTTTACTCCGCCTACCTGCTCTTGCTCATCGTCCCCATATATTTATAAACCAGTTGGGGATGTAGTAACAGGTGATCTCAATATAATTGAGAATACTAAATTTAGATGTCTTCTTTCAAAATGCCCTAAATACAGGGAGGCTCAACCTTTTACTTGGGGACAGAATTTCAAAATTATTATGGATTCTGTTGAAGAGTATGCTAGAGGTTGGGCTAAATTAGAAGACATAGAGCTTGATACTTTATCCGACTGAATAAGGACAATTAGAAATTTTATCAAGTCAAGGATTGCAAAACTTAAAGGGTCTATGGGTACTAAACCTTCTTTAGTGCTCAGGGGCCCTGAGATTTCTGCAATCCTTACTGAAAACATAACAGGTATGTTGTCCCGGCTGATAAAGCTTCTACCAACATTATTTTCGTTTTTTAGAAATTCTATGTTGAATGTCTTATTAAGGAGCTTGGTTTAGAAAGTATATCAGAAAATCCTACTTATACTAAAACTAATTTTACCAAAGATGAAGTTCTTTCCAATCATAGGGGAGTCCTTGAGTCTTTTGGTATCAATTAAATAAAACAGGAAGAACTTGACCTGCCTTACTTGTATTGGATTCCAAAACTTCACAAAAATCCATACAAGGAAAGATATATAGCAGGTTCCTCTAAATGTACTACTAAATCATTATCAGTAATTCTAACACAAATTTTGACAGTCGTCAAAGATTGCCTTCAGACTTATTCAGGTGAAGTCTATTCTACATCTGGCATCAACCAAATGTGGATTCTCAAAAATTCTAAAGAACTACTTGATCATTTTGTTTCTAATACTCTATCTTCGGTAAAAAGTATAAAAACTTTTGATTTTTCTACCCTTTACATCACTATCCCTCATGCTAAATTGAAAGAACGTCTAAAACAAATCATTCACTTTTCATTCTTTTACAAAAACGGTAAACTAAGACATAAATATCTAGTGCTCAACAGGAATTCTGGTTATTTTGTAAATCACCATACAAACTGCAAACAAAAATTTACTGAAGATATCATCAATAAAATGTTAGAGTTTTTGATAGACAACATATTTTTTTGTGTTTGGCAATATTATCTTTCAACCAACAATCGGTATACCGATGGGCACAAGCTGTGCACCTTTGCTTGCTGATTTGTTTCTTTATTCATATGAATCAGAATCTTTACAGAACCTTGTCAAATCTGGAAAAAAGACTGTCGCTAAATCATTCAACTACACATACAGATATATAGATGACGTTCTATCTCTAAATAATTCTAAATTTGGAGAATATGTGAATGTCATCTATCCAAGTGAGCCTGAAATAAAAGACACGACAGATTCTCAATGTTCCTCTTTAAATTTGGACTTATACCTCAATTATGACACCCATGAAAGGTTAAATCTGAAGCTATACGACAAACGTGATGACTTCAAGTTTTTCTATTGTCAACTTTCCGTTTTTTTGCAGTAATATCCCTGCTTCTCCTGCGTATGGTGTATATGTTGCACAGTTAATACGGTACGGTAGAGCCTGTTCCCACTATGGGTACTTTCTGCAACGAAGCAAATTGCTTACAATTAAACTGTTGACACTAGGATATTGCAAGCCTAGGCTAATCAGGGCCCTTAAAAAGTTTTATGGCCGTCATCAGAATATTGTTGATAAGTATGTAGTCACTGTATCCCAACTTATACTGGATATATTTGACTTACCATAGTTCTTGTTCCTTTTATTCTCAAGATTGACTTGAGCGTGACGGGTGTAGCTAGCTAGACAGAAGGGGCTTACCCTCCCGGAGCACCCGGCCTCACTTCCTTGATGAAGTTCACATGTATAACATATTTTGCCAGTTTGCAAAGTTTTTACTTTGTTTTTTTTTTGGATTGTGATATGGACAAGGACTGGTATGTTTGTTTTATTATAACAAGGGAAAAAATCCGTGAAAAAAAGACTGGGATCTTTTTATCCATTCACATTGCATCCTACAATAAAATGGTTTTATATACAATGCGTTTGTTTAATATAACAAAGGCTTAACGAAATGTTATTAAAATATTATATAGTACACATTGTATTTTATATGATAACTGCGTTAACTCGTCTGATAGATCAATATGTACATAGACACTTTATAAGTGTTACAATGTTTGTTGGCGCAGGTATGTGACTGGGATAGTATTAACCTACACATTTAATTGATCAGGCATTTTTAAAAACCTACACTCTATTTATATAAGGCGTATCAAAACATGCTCTTACTTCAAAATATGGCTAAAGATATTCGATGTTGTGCTTGATAACGTTAAGATGGATTGGAATCAAAGTAATGCTTCAATGACTGACCGCAGGTCATCTTTTGGTGACCAACAACAAGGCTATGATGTTCAAAATATTCACGGAGAAACAGTTGATGTACGGACGAAACGTTATATAGTTTCAGCAGACGAGAGAAGCACTGATGACCATGGGGCAGTTCAAGGTACAGATTTGTACCAAAATATCGACCAAGTCTCATCTACAGACTTTTCTAAATTCAAAACTTCAAAACAATCAAATGGAAAAATGTCGTCTGGTAAAACGGAAGTCAGGAACAGCAGCAGCTATGAACGTCTGCTGTTTAAGGGAGGAAATGACCTAGAGGGAGAAAGCGAATCCGATTATGAAAAACTCGATATATTAGCAAAGGCAAATGGAAGGTACTGTATTTTTTAAATCAAAATAAGTTATATTCCATTTTATTTATTGATAAATAACTACATATAAATTTTAATGAAATATTCGACTGATTATGGATTCATTATTTGTATTTAAAATATTTATTCCATGTAAGAGTTGTTGGTTCATTATGGAATAAAATAATACTCCTTTTTAAAACCTTTAAAATTAGCATTTTCTGGCCATGTGTGTGATCTTTTGATCCCCAAATAGTACTTCACACCAACGAATATTTACTCCATTGCCTGTCCAAAGTCGAGAATTTTGTGATCAGTTTTTAAATTTTTTGTTACCAAGTTTGTCTGTTTTTTCATTGACATATTTTGTGTCGTGTTCTTGGTTGCTTTGGTCGTTGCTAAATGTAAATTCCTTTAATACAATACAATTTCGCATGTAAATAAATTTTAAATGTATGTGGTAATTTAATGCATTAGTCATCGCACTTTTTACATAAAATTTCTTTACTCCTTTAATACAATACATTTCTGTCATGTAAATAAATTTTAAATGTATGTAGTAATTTAATGCATTAGTCATCGCACTATTTGCATATAATTTCATTAATTATGGGTAACTTCGACGAAAATAATATGTAGTCTTTTTGTTTTTATAGGGAATATGGAAAACCGAATCATGACAGCGCAACAAAACCTACAAACAGTTCGAATTCTGGTAATATTTAATATTATTTTATGCAATAAAGGTTTTTTTTCTTTTATCTATTTAAATCCTTAACAGCAAGCTTAAAGATCACATCGCTTCTTCACCCCCTAAGTTCGAATTCAACTTTGGGTGAGAGAGTTAGTTTGTTTAACTGCAGTTTTCTTCGGCCACTAACTCCTTTTCCGCCTTTGTACATAATCTTGATGTTAGATATAGTTAAATGATTTTGACTTTTGCGTAAAACTTCATTTGACCAATGTTAATTTCCAGGCGGCCAGTACTGTGATGGCGAAGGAGTCGGAATACCCATTAGAAACCATTGACTTTCGGCAAGTTCTGTCCGAGGGTTTGCCAAAATCCATGCGTTAGATAAAACGCCAGTTCAGTTCAGTCCCTTAGTTTTAATATAGACCGGTGTCTTATAAGCTCTGGTCTATCCCTCGTTTACTCTTTATAATAAATTGTTATTTAAAATTGTCAAATTTGTCAATCCTAACTGCAATGTAAAAGGTATGAAGACTATAAAACATCCATGCGTTTAAGCGGCCTTGTGTCTACCCTGCTCAGTAATGAGGTAAACTGACTTTGACAGGCTGTGATTGGTTAATATATGTCATCTCCCATGTGAATGAAAATCTTTAACCATAAATAAGAATATTTGGTAAATAAAAATGATAGAATTACTTGGCAAATATTATTTTAAAATATTTATTGGATTTTATTAGATTATAACTGTTTATAATGAAATTGCCATAATAGTCAGTGCAGAACTGACCCCATATGTTTACATCCTGTGATAGCTCAAAAATTCCATGGTCATGCTTGGGTGTACCGGTATGGATTTTACTTCTACAAGGTTGTAGTTTATCATACTAATACACGGAGCTCAACGAATATTATGAAGTAAAAAAAAATAGCACCCAAAGTTGTACTATTAAACATTGCGGCCTATGGGATTTTTTTTATAGACTTCGTACCTAAACGACCTTTTTAAATGTTACTACTTCAAATCACTCAATATTTTTATTAAATTGGGAATCATTCGGGTGAATCGATAATTTAAAGTACATAAAACCCATTCGGAATACCTTCGATATATGTATACTCCTTTCTTTTCCTGTCATCTTCTTTTCATGCCTAAAGTATCAATTTAATTACTTAATTGGAGCAATTATACGAAAAGTACAAATACTTGATAATATATTAACGATGGGTTGCCCGTATTTTAAGACATAAATTATTTTGTCGTAAAAAATCGTGGAGTAATTCACGATGAAAAAACCTAATGTTGTTGGAATCAGTGAAAAAATTATTTCAGATGCAAAAAATATTATATGGAAATGAATAAATAAATAATCAGGTTCCAAATTTTTAAGATATAGAATAATAATATATAATATCAACTAATAATGAAATTCGAAGCCTGGCCGGCTATGACCAAGACTGGGGGGGGGGGGGGGGGCGTGAGGTAGTGAATGTTCTGGGCATTTAGAAATGAAAGTCACAACAGAGGAGACCTTAAAAACATATGTCCCGTGTCACGGCAGACGTGACACGCTAAAGAAGCCTCCCTGCCCATTGTCCTAAGCGCAATGGAAAGGTAAAATTTTCTACCACTTCACCTATTACTGGTGACGTCTCGATATAAGTGAAATATTCTTGACTGGTACGTACAACCCCATTAAACCAAACAAGTAGATGAAATAATAAAAATAATTTAGAAGTTCGCTGTCACCTTTTTTTTAAAGAGGGTTCATGATGAAGTCTGTCGCTGTGAAAATTTCAGTTAGACTTGCAAGGACCAAATGTATTTCCTGCCAAAAGCTAAAAAAATCTAAACCTATCAACACGAGGGGCCTCCACGATCCCAGAACTGACAATCTGGATATTAATAATAAAATATTAACTGGGCTTAAAACACTATTACTCTTTTCCACTGTTAACAGCATTATTGTTTCTTTTAGAAAGCCAAAAGTCAACCACAATAATCATTTTCGAACTTTTCGAATTTTAAGACTGATAAATTTTGTAAAAACGAGATTGCTACCTTGAAAAAAAGATGCAAGTTGATGTCATAGTTTTTGTGTGTATCATCTAGCGGGCATTGTCAATTGTACACCTTCAGATGGTTCGTTCTATAATATATATGAATTAAAGAGTGAGTTACAACTGCTTTGAGAAGAAAAGCTTAGAGTCAACTGGGATTTTTCTTCAGTTAGACTATGAGAACAAAGGATCGTGCTATGGTAGTTTTGCTCCATTTTTTTATTTCCAGTAAACCTGAATATATTAAACACAACCTGTTTGACTTTGCAAACAGATGCCCATAACAAAGACGGCTTTTTAATTCAAGCAAAATGGCCTTAAGACTGATTTTAATGGACAGGTAGTCTTTATACAAAGGTGGCCGTAAGAAAGGTTTTTATTGTTCATATAAACTGTAATGGTCATTATAATAATTTGTATTTATTTCGTTATAATTTCATCCAGTCTAGGCATTACGGCGGCACAGAGGTGACACGAATTATTTTTTCGTCGTGTGCTAAAGCGAAAGTTATCGCGTGCGCGCGCGTTCAATTTCACGTGCTCACTTGAAAATTAACGCGTGCTTACGCGAAAGTTACTGCGATAACCTTTCGTGTGAATACACAGTACCTATCGCATGAACACGCGATAACATTTGCGTTAGCTAGTAATACTCCATGTATAATGAATATTTTTGATGTCGCCTCTGTGCCACTGTAATGCATGGAGTCTTGAATATAAACTTTTTAACAAATCTACAAACTAAAAGTTGGATCAATGATTTAGAAAAGTATGTCGAAATCCGTATAAAGCCTACAATAATTTTTTTCCATTTCAGCTGATGCTGCATCAGATATTACTACACCAAATCAACTAACAATTCCCGCGGACGGCAATCTATTATCCTTTTCTATTGACGACATGGCGGCTTTCTTTCGTGCAATGAGTGTTGATGAACTTATTGTTCAAAGATTACATAGAAAGAAAATGGACGGTAAAAGATTCTCTCGGTTAAAAGACACCGTGATGGAGGATATTGGTATTAAACATCCAATCATCTGTTACTTCAGAGATAAAAGTAAAAAAGATCGACTGAATTTTATGCTTTGATCTACCATGTTTGTATATGAATCATTGTACATGTATATAGACACATTATAGCCACACAAAATAATATATTTAACGTCCTTTAAAGCAGTATTAAGTTTTTCGATTTTCTGAATTTTTCGATTTTCTAAAAATAAATCTTTTTAAAAAAGATATCCTGTAACCACGGTCCTTGAGATTCATTTTCTAAAATTTCATTTCTTTTAGCTGTAAATAAACGGAATCCTCTAACCGGTTTGTTGATGTTTAACGATAATTATTATTAGCTTGCAGCATGCGCACGGATGTACGGAAAAACCCATGAATCGAAGGTGAAACATGACAAATTGAATTAATTGTCCGTCATTAATATCGAGATGTATTTGAAATGGTGTTGTGTATCCCTTACTAAGTCACAAATGACAAATTCAACGAATTTCTGTGTTTAATTTATCGTATTTCGCGTGTGTTAGTTGTGTTTAAATGACCCGGTTTTTTATGACGTAACCATGTTATAATATTAGATCCCAAATGCTGTATCTTGCTGGGTAATTACTGTGATTTCTGTATTTATTCGAGCTTTTATCGTTAAACCAAATGTAATATTGTTAATTAGGAACATCAATTATTAGATTAGCACCGTTTTAATTTTTTCTTTGGAAAACTTAATATAGCTTTAATGACAATCGATTTAGATTTACGATATGTCCTAATAAAAAAAATCTTTCATCAAATCATAAAGCTCACACGTTTGAATAAAAAACATCATTGAAATTATTACGATTTAGTTCAAGAATTGAAGATGAAACCAGAGCGCCCGAAAATAACTACAAATTTTCGGCAAGTTAACTTTTTTACACTAGGATCTGTTCAAGCATGATTTAAAATCTAAGCTGTGAGAGACACAGTTACCTGCACGGAAGAGGAAGTTGTAACACTATAATCGCTATTTCAAGACATTTCAATGGTTAAATTAACATTTTTCACACTATTTTAAAATATTATTTTGTTCATTTTTCGATCGTTAAAGAATTTTAAAACATAACTGTAGGTTTGTGCTTGTTATTGACAGATAACAAAAACGCTGACGTCCATGTCCAGGATGTATATTCTGAAACCCCAAGCATGCGCATACAATATGATGACGTATGCAAACGTCTGACAAACATGGCATAGTATATAACATGGTTTTACATATCAACATCTCCCTTTCTTTAAGGAAATAAAATCAAAATTGATAATGTCTTTGGTTAAACTAGAACTGTCCATTTCACAAGATAATGAAATACAAATGCACAAATTTTGCACTGAAAAATTAAAAATAACAATACATAACCAATTTTACAACAAACTAATGAGGCCTGATATAATCTTTTAGATAAGCCGGTTCTCGAATGATGCGCTTCGGACGCGATTTAGCAATTGATGGCACGTCTGGAATTTCGTTTGCTTGCTCCGATTCGCTTGTCTCCGGAACAGGCATTACGGGTATCGAAGGATTTACTGGCGTGTCTTTCAAGGAGTTAGCATTTGACTGTTCACGAGTTGTTTCACGTTCTACGAGAGGTTTACTCGGAATAGACTCGTATATTTGTACATTTATCTTAGTTGGTCGCAGATGTACTCGGTTTCGACGGTAATATACGCCATCTGAACTTTTAATGGAATATGATCTATCTTTGATTTTTTCAACGACTTTCGCGGGTCTCCATATATCCTTCGGAAATTTCTGAAACATTACATTTTGGCCTGCAATCAATTCCGGAAGTACATGTGCTTTCTTATCGTAAAACCTTTTGATCGCAGTTCTCCGTCGCTTACGATTGCGGTTAGCAGCATAACGCCTTGATGCTTTCGAGTCATGACATAGACTTGGAATAAACGAGCGCGTTTTTCTGCCAAGTAACATTTCGACAGGACTTAGTTTGGTGTCTTGTCTCGGAGTATTGCGCAATTCGAGTAGTGCCTCGAACGGATCGGATCTATCTTGCAAACACTTTTTAATTAGTCCTTTTACTGACTTAACCGCTGCTTCCGCTTTACCATTTGATTGAGGGTGATGGGGTGACGAGGTCTCATGATGTATGCCCCAGTTCTTAGTGAAATTACGAAATTCTTGTGAGGTAAATTGAGGACCACCATCGGACACGATGACTTTTGGTATGCCAAAACGTGAGAATTGCTTCTTAAACAGGGTGATAACATTGCTAGACGTAGTACTCGTTAAGTATTCAACTTCAATGAAGTTGGAATAATAGTCAACGCTTACAAGATACTGGCGTCCACTAATTTCAAACAAATCAGTACCGATTTTCTCCCAAGGCCAACCTTCAGCATGTTGTTGAAGAGGTTCTCTCGTGTTACTTGGCTTATTTGCTTGGCAGATTTCACATTGATCGGCGAGTAATTTGATTTCTTTCGACATATTAGGCCAAAATATTTCATCTTTCACACGTCGCATCATACAATGCTAGGTGTGATTTGTGTAATCGCGTTTTCATATCGTCACGCAATGATATCGGAATGACGATCGCTTCACCTTTTTCAATTAAACCTTCATTGTAACCTAAAGTATCTCGGAAGTCGAAATATTGCTCTATAGCTTTCGGCATATCGGACCGTTTTTCAGGCCAACCGTTCAGAATGATCGATGCAAGTTGCTGCATATCATCATCATTACTCGTTGCAGAACGGATTTCGTCTATGCGTACATCTGGAATATCGGTGTAAGATATCACATTCATGATGCGAGGACGCGTGTCATTATCTTCCGAAAGACCAGCTGTGCTTAAAGCATCCGCAATAACTAAACTAGCGCCTTTAATAAACTTGAATTCAAAATTATAGCGACCTAGTCGGACCAAGATATCCTGCAGTCTTCGCGGAGCACTACTTAAAGGTTTCTTTAATATCGCTTCCAGCGGTTTGTGATCGTTTTCGACAATCACTAGTCTTCCATAAGTGTACTGGTCAAAACGCTCTAAACCAAAAAGTATCGCAAGTGCTTCCTTTTCTATCTGAGCCCAGTTTCTTTCGGATGTGGTCAAGCGACGGGATGCATACTCGATGGGCTTGTTATCCTGTAACAACACGGCACCAAGAGCGAATTGGCTGCTATCGACTTGCACAGTAACTGGTTTACTCGCATCGAAATAAGTCAGAATCGGTGCGGTAGTTAGCTTTACCTTAATTGTATTGAACGCGTCGTTACATTCAGAGGACCATTTCCAGGTGACGCCTTTCCGGGTTAACGCTCGTATCGGTTCAATCAAATCGGATAAGTCAGGCAAAAACTTAGCCATATACTGTACAAAACCGCAAAATCGTTTCACTGCCGGTACGTTTTCGGGGGCCTCCCAATCGAGTACTGCCTTTACCTTGCGATTGTCCATCATGACACCTTCGCACGTGATACAATGGCCATGAAAATTTATTTCCGTTAACCCGATTTCTTTTTTGTCTTCGTTAAGTACTATATGCCGTTCTGCACATCGCTTGTACAAATCACTGAGTTTCTTATCCATATCGCGCTTTGCGTTACTATCAGACTCGCCGCAGCCAGCAACAAGAATGTCATCCGCAATCGAAAATATTCCGTTTAAATCACCTATAGCTTCATGTAGCTTTCTTTGAAAAATCTCGCTCGAAACTTTGAGACCGAATGGAAGACGAGCCCACCTAAATCTGCCAAAAGGTGTAATCATCGTCGTAAGTAAACTCGATTGCTCATCAAGCCTTACGTGCCAGTATGCTTCTTTAACGTCCAATTTGCTAAAAATCTTAGCGTTTGTTAGCTCGGGTAAGACATCGTCTAATGTTGATAAGCGAAAATGCTCACGCATAAGTGCTTGATTAAGTGCTTGCGGATCGATACAAATTCTTAACTTTCCGTTACGTTTATGCACGACGGCCATCTGGCTGACCCATTTCGTCGGCTCGGTAACTGGAACGAGAATACCACGTTGCACCAAGATATCAAGTTCATTTTTGACATCGTCCCTGATCGCGAGCGGTATTTTGCGACACGATAACGCTTTGGGCTGAACATCAGGATCAACTTCAAGAGAAGCTTCACCTAAATCACCTAGAGACATATTAACATTAGAAATAACATTATTAACAAATAAGTCAGTATTTATTGTCACTAGTCCCATTTGTTGAATTGTTTTTAATCCAAGAAGACAGTTAAGTCTATTGGGTACCACAACAAAATGCACTTTCGTAGTTTCTCTGGTACGCGTGTTTATGACATCCAAGTTGGCTTCACCCAGTGGTGATAGATTAGTGTTGTTCCACATTTTCAGTTTAATGTCAGTAGGTTGAAGTTGTTTACCGACAAACTTTTCAGAAATTGTGTTGACATCAGCAGCAGTGTCCAACTGGAATTTTACTTCCTTGTCATTTACGATCATAACGGCATTAATTTGATATTTCGGACCCGATGTAATAGCAGATAGCCAATGTTCACTGTCCGAGTTCACAGGAGATTCCACAGATACTGATTGAATCTTTCGACACTTTTTTTTTGAAATGGTTGCGTCCTTTGCATCCATCACAAATTTTACCATATACCGGACATTTGAGTTTATTTCTCTCATGATGACCTCCACAAAATTCACAATCTTTAACAAAGTTTGAAGAACCTTGTGTTGAACCTTTATCTGGTTGTTTACGTGCACCATTACGCTTGTCAGTCTTTCTTTTTGTGGTTGCTACTTTGACTTTCTGAATCCTCGTGGAACCATGGTGACCTTGACCACTGTCACGCATCTCCTTTACATGCATGGTAGATTGTTCATGGGCGCGACAAACTTTTATTGTTTTCTCTAAATTCAATTCAGCTTCTTTTAGTAAATGTTCAAGAAGTTTTCCTTTACAACTGAAAACAATTTTGTCTCTAATCATGCGTTCCTTTTCAGTATTAAAATTGCATTGATCAGCTCGCTGTCTCAGCTCAGTTAAAAAAACATCGAATGGCACGTGTTCTGGCCAATCGACACTCCAGAATCGATGCGATTCGATAACTTCGCTTGTACGAGGGTTGCAGTAACCTTGAAGTTTGTCTAATACTTTAGTTACATCCTTTTTATCATCAGGATTTTCCCATGTAAACTGGTCAAATATTTCAATGATGTGAGGTCCAGCGCAGTGTAATAAAATCGATACTGAAGGCTTACCCTCTGCAAGGCTGCCCGTTGCCTCCATGTACACTTCCAAGTGACGTCTCCATCGTCGAAAGTTTTCACTGATATTACCCTCGGTAATATTTAATTGCTCCGGCAATCTAAAAGCACTTTCAGCCATAGCTTTTAGCTTTTACCGCTGCCACCATGTAGGTTTGTGCTTGTTATTGACAGATAACAAAAACGCTGACGTCCATGTCCAGGATGTATATTCTGAAACCCCAAGCATGCGCATACAATATGATGACGTATGCAAACGTCTGACAAACATGGCATAGTATATAACATGGTTTTACATATCAACAATAACCGCTTACGACACGGATTTTAAGTCGCTCACACAGCCAATGATTACGTTACACCTTTATGTGTCAACGGAAAATTGCAAGTCATGCGACCAATGCTAATTATAGCTCATATGATTACATTTTAACAAATGTGAATATATACTCTAAATCTTTTCTTATGTCGAGACGCATGTGTACCGAAGAATTGCAGAGTGGAAAAGCAGGAAAACTGTGATTCAGAGTTAATACGTAATTATGAGTGGGTGATATCACTGAAGATCTATACGGATAATATGTTAGTCAAAACCTTTCATTTACGGTTTGCAGCATTTATTTGTTTATCCTTGCCAACGGAAAGGTATCGAATCATAATGAAACATGTGCAAGGACTGTACGAATGTCGCAGAAATGAAACAAATATTTTACAGTTTTGCTGTACTAGTATTGTACATATATATTTCTCTAACGGATTGGAAATGTCATCAGAGGCAACCAGGAAGTTTATTTAATTACGTCTGATATCAGTAATATAAAATGGGCTTACACAGAGAAAAGAACCCAAACAAACGTAATTAGTTTTAACATGTTACAGAATGCAAACCTAAGTGATGCATGTGACGTGTTTGGGTCGGGGGTATTTAGATCTTTCGTCCAGGCATTTGGAAGCGAAATACATCATTACCAGAACTTAGGTAAGAAATGGGATATTCGCTTTGTAACAAAGAATGTAACTAACCAAACTGGTTCGACCACCGAAGCGTCTTTGGGTTCCAATTTCACCAGGATATGGTCGGTTTCCACTGTACTCACTTACACAACAATAGGGATGTCTTGTTGCTTTCTTATACTAACTCTGTTTGTTTACACTTACTTACATCTATTTAAGTCGACATCTGGAATTATTACAAAGTAAATGATGGGTGCCATGTTGGCAGCACAGATTTTGTTTATTGTAGGCAGGGGTGCTGGTAACGTCACACTTATGTGTACAGCAATAGGAATTATTTCGCTTTTTCTTTGGCATATTTCTTTTACATGGAGTTCCATTTTCCTTTTTAATGTTTTGAAAATGATGAGAACTTTATAAAAATGTCCTGGATCACTTTCAGAGTCACAAAAGCTGTCAAATCTGGTTTACTGTTTTGGCTTTCTAGTACCTTTACTCATTGTTCTCCCCTGTGCATTACTGGATATTTTATTTCAGAGGTTGATATTGGAAACAGCGATGGGGATATTTGTTTTTCTAATGACTTTTTGCTAATCTCTTTTCTTTCACTCTCCCAGTGGTAATAATGCTATCCTTCAACATCAGTTTTAATATCTAGATACAACGACACCGTTCTTATTTTACAATCAGTACGACAGGTGCGCTCATTCATGCCCATTTATCTGAGACTAAGTATACTCTGCGCATGTGCCTTGGTCCTAGGTATAATTGCAGATATCTTGCAGCTTGACGTTTTACTTTATGTCTATATCATTTTGGCTGGTTCACATGGTACACTCGTTGGAATTTCATTACTTCTTGCAAAGTCTGTAAGGAACCGGGTGGTATGTGGACCCTCAAAAAAAGCCGTCAAAGGAGATGAATCATGGAAACAAAAGAATGTCCATGCAAGTAACAGACCTTGATCCTTAGAAAGTAAATTAATGAAAAAAAGTTCACCAAACTGGAATCAATCCAGCTGTAAGCATTTAGGGAAGCATAAGTGTTGGTGGTCATTCAAAAATAAAAAAAAAGGTTCTAAATGAAAGCCAATGAAAGACTACAAAGCAGCTTCACGATATTTATTTGCTATTCTGCTATGTTGTTATGTATATCAATTTATTGTCATTTGCGTTTTACAATTTTACTGTTGTATCATTGTCTGCTGATGGAAAAAATTAATATGATTTTTTAAAAAAAAAATAGTCAGGAACAATTGTCAAGTAATAGAAAATTTTTTAAAAAATATTATTGATAATTGAATATTTTTGTAGGAACCCTGAATTATGTAAAATCCTTAGTCATTGGAATAAGTTGTTAATTATGCTCTGTTCCGATGTTTATTTTTGTGCTGTATGTTATATTTTACTCTTTTGACATTTTCTGCAAGTGAGGAAAATTAATAAAAAATTAAAAGATTATAATTACGATTGCCAAGTGAAAGAAAATGAAGAAGTATTAGTTTTGATTAATTTTTCTTTTGTAGTTACCCTGAAATTTGTAAAATCGTTAGTCGTTGAAATAAAAGAAATAAAGTTTAAATATAAGAAAAAAAGTAGTTGTTAAAGTTAATTTGCAACTGAAAATAGTCTCTGTAATTATAAAGAAGCAAGCATACGCGACAAGATATACATATTATAAATTCACTGCACTGGATAATTGACTGCAATCACTTGTGTCTCAATGACGTATTTACGGTGAAATAAAAGTGGATTGATTTTATTTGCGTCCAGTCAATTTTTTTTCACTTATATCAAGGCAGTTCGAAAATAATGGAGGACACCGTCATTCATGGGGTATTCCACTGAAGTTTTTCAAGAAAGCTGACAAACTTTTCCAGTTTGATTTGAGTGCAATTCCCAGCACCAAGAAGGCGATTGGTGCTGTAACTAGAAACTGCAAGCACAAAACTTCGCAGTAACCAATGCCCTTATATTGTGATTTTGAGTTTTTTGACATATATATATATATAGTGTTAGATACACCTAATAATTGGGTCAACCGTCAATCCATGACCGATGCTATTGGGTCTTTGATTGCCTTTTGGGTCTTAGATGGACTACTTGGTCAAAAAGCCTAATAATCTAACGACCAAATTGTCAATTATTGATAAAATGACGTAAAATTAAAAAATAATGTAATGGATCTCTAACATTTTAAACCGCATTATCGGGTCCAAAATTTCACCCCACCGACGACCTACTGTAAAATGCAGTTTGTATATATATATAACTTTTCGGTAATCTTCTTAAATTCTCGGCAACCGATCGTCCAACTTCAGACAACAATCATTTAATCACTTGACGCTTAAATTCCGTCAGTGTGTAAATCGTATTTCGGAAACACATTACAGCCAAAATAAATGTAAGTTCCGAACACGGTCACATGTTGAGCGAACCTAACTTCTAGCCAGAAGGTATCATTTGTAGACTGTGGTACTCGAATAGAGATTGGTACGGATATTGATAATAGTAATAACCTTTATTAGATAGGGATCTCCATTATACCTAACATGATAAATTTTAATATTCTTGTTATTTATATGTTGACATTACTTACTTGGAATGTAAGAGGTTCTATATCGTCATCATTGTGTAAAGCTGAATTGCTGGCTAGTTATGATATCGATATAGTGCTTATATCAGAGCATAAACTGCATGAAGGTTCTAAATCATTCCTGGACAGTATAGACCAAAGATATAAAAGTATAGTACATATTGATACATCTAGTGGAAGAACTGCCTTAGGTAAGACTGATGTTGCAATTTTGTATAAACGGACTTCTGAACCTAACATTGTTTATATTTATGAAACAAATTCTGATAGAATTATAGGTATTCAACTCAAGCTACTAGGTAATAGATCAATATATATGTTTTAAGTTTATTTACCGACAGAGAGTTTTTTCAAGTTATTGACGACTTCAGGACATTTATACTCAGCTTGGTAAGGTTATACTAGCAGGGGACTTTAATACTAGTATTAGACAATGTGACAAGGGTAATACCAATATGTATAAATCAACGGTATTCAGTGTATTTTAAGGCATATGGTTTAAAAACGGGTAGAACAATAGGTTGTAATTATACATATGTCGAAAACAAAACTTTACTTGATTATGTTTTCACAAGTAAAGATACAGTTCCCCTGACTTGTACTGAAATCCGTACTGAGGGCAGTTTGAGCATTACATCTGATCACTTACCTATTATAACTAACGTTGACATTGATCAATTCTCTAAACCACACAAGCTTTCAAATAGTAAAGAAAAGCATATTGCATGGCATAAAGCTTCTAGTGAGAAGCTATGTCACTATGTGGAAATAGTTATACCTCAATTATCACAATTGGACAATTTTCTTTTACAATCAAAATGTTATATTGACGTGTTTGTTTGTGAACTTATAAGAATTTTATCTGATAGTGCTAATAAAGTGATACCGTCCACAAGTTTAGTTCGCATGTTAAACAATTTTAGACTGCTGATGTAAAAGCTGCACATTGATATGAACGCAAAAAGAGACGTATATAGGTTGAGAAGGGCGTCCTAGGGGTCAAATGTATGTTTCATACGTCAATTACAAGAAAGCTAAACGTCTGTTTAGTAACAAACTAGAGTCTGCAGCTGAACAGTATTATGATGTGGTATACCGTGAACTG
This sequence comes from Tegillarca granosa, assembly GCA_029721355.1. Lineage (NCBI taxonomy): Eukaryota > Metazoa > Mollusca > Bivalvia > Arcoida > Arcidae > Tegillarca > Tegillarca granosa. The sequence goes on from CM056601.1 coordinate 2,335,905, forward strand.
GAAGAAGCAGTCGAATGTGATATTGGCTACTTCTGGAAACTGGTTAAACGCAGTGAACCATGTCGATCTTAAATTTATCGAGAAATCAACTATTGAGGAAGGTTTAATAATGACCCTCACAGTGTAGCTAATGCCTTCGCTGACTTTTATTATGATATATAAAGGCCTCTTGATAAACCCGATTTAACACCGTATTTAAAGAAACCATTGAACATGAATATAATGACATTTTAGGATCCATAAATAAGGAGAATAGTAACACTGCAATTGAAACGATTGCTTCTATAGAAATAAAAATACTGTTAAAAAGATAAAACTTAGAAAAGCACCTGGTCATGATGGAATTCAAGCAGAACACATAAAGTTTGGTGGACATAAACTTATAACAGTTATTACAAAACTTTATAATGCTCTCAGTGTAGTAGGTTATATACCGAATACTTTACCTAAGGGTGCTTTTATCCCAATATTCAAAAGTGGCAACAAGGATTAATCAAAGCCTGAAAACTATAGAACTATTATGTTGCTTTCGACTAAGCTTAAACTGTCTGAAAAAATACTTTTGTACCAACGTTTGTTGAACACTTCCCAAACTGCCAGCAGCTAGGTTTTTAGACAAGTCTTAGTTGCATTACCACTGTTTTTCAAGAAACTATATATTATAATATTGAACGTAAAAGCAAGGTATATGTCGCCTTTCTTGACATAACAAAAGCCTTTGATACTGTCTGGCGTCCCGGCTTTATAATTAAGTTTACAAGACTACTTGTTAAAGTTAAACTATTACAACTAATTGATATGTGTCATAATAATACATATATACTTTAAACTATACCTTATTTTTGGAAATACATTGGATATACATTGTATATACATATACAGTGAAACATATTTAAACTAAACTTCAAAAAGTCTTCAATTTTGCCTGACTCCAAAACGAATCTTTCCGTCAAAATGTGTCAAGTAAATACAGAGAGGTTCATAAAATTGTATATTAAAATATCTGTATTAAAATCAAGTGTAGTGAAGTAATAGTCCGGCGTGTCCACTTTAAGATTATCTCACTTATAGTAAGAAAGTCTGTTCAGGGATGGTGGAGGAAATAAGAGGCAGGAAAATCACTAACCTTTGACAAGCAAACTACCATTCTCAGGCCACAATATGCCTCAAAGATTCATACCTAGGTGTAAAGGGACTGTGAGATAAGACAGTCATGTTTTAGACAACTGGTTCTATCTGGCCCCTTGTCTAACACTGCCCTATGGATATATTTGATGGTTGTGACTTGAATTAAGTTTAGACTCAGATAATGAAGGATTCGGGTTTAGTCAGGATCAAGGTAAATCAGGTCTCACACGGTATTAAAAAATAAAAAAAAGTATCTCTCTCTCTCTCTCTCTCTCTCTCTCTCTCTCTCTCTCTCTCTCTCTCTCTCTCTCTCTATATATATATATATATATATATATATAATTCAAAATATGTCGATAAAGTTTCTCCTTTGTGTGAGGTAAATTTATATATTAAAAACTTAAAAATAAGTTAAAATGTTTTCTAAAACATAACTGGTCATCATTCATTTATATATAACAAGAAAAATCGTACACAACGGTGAAACATCACAAGACGAAATATCATCTTTAAGCTAGCTTTAAGGTGGCTTAAAAATGGTTTAAATATGTCTTTAAGCCATATTTTAGCCATATTTAAGTTGCTTAAAGATGTCTTTAAGCCATCTTTAAGCTTGGCTTAAAGATGGCTTAATGGCACTGAAATTTTAAGCCATCTTTAAGCACGGAAAATTATTATTTGTAGTAATGGATATTTATTGCTTCATTAATTACTTTATTTATTTAAGAATTCAAAAAAATATTTGTTATTATTATTTTTTTTTTTAATTATTTAAAAAATATATAAAAAAAAATATTTTTAAAAAAGTTTATAATTCATATTTTATTTACTTTCCTGCATATTTTTAAATGTTTTTATTTAAAAAAAAACTATTAAAAAAAAATTTTACAAAATGATATTTTTAAATGTATATCATTCATATCTTATTTACTTTCCTGTATATTTTTTTAAATGAAAAAGTAATACTTCTTTATTTATTTCATTTTTTTGTTATGATTTATTTATTTGATTATATTTTTATTTTGTCATTATTATCTTCAATAATTACATCACGTTAAATTCATCTTACCTATAACACTTGTCCTGAGCGGGGCTGGATCTCGCTATCCATTGATTGCCAGGCACTGCACCCTTATCCATTAGGCCACGGGGGTAGGATGTATATACAGGGACAAATGATTTATATAAACCTAAGGAAATGTAATCATGTGACCATTTCTTAAAAACCTCAGATTTTGAATAGAATATATGCAAGTTTATGTAACTTTACTCCATTTTCAATATTTCATTTTATATATTATGATAATTTCTTTTAATTTTATAGTATTAATTAATCATTTTTTTATTCTAAAGAAAAATAAATCATTCATATATCAAGAGAGAGAGAGAGAGAGAGAGAGTAATGGTGTTTAACGTCCCAGTCAAAAATATTTCAGGAAGGCAGGAATGTCAAACCTCACCTGTAATATACGTATTAATCTGACTGGCAAAATCAGATTATTAGATTGTAAATTTAACAAATAGTTATTTTTCAGACATTAATATGCATTTGTAGAATCCTAATCTAAGTGCACTTCTGATGTTAGAATTGTTTTATTCATTTTTGATACAGAAAAAAAGTTTTTGAGACTATTTTGTAAATTTAATTTGTTAATAATTGAAAATTCTAATTTAATTTTTAATTGAAATGAATAATAATATTGGATTTACAGATACTTTTCAAGACAAATAAAAATATTAAACAAATTAAAAATAAATATATTGAACAACCTATCTCTAATAAGGAAGAAAAAAGAACGAATGAGGCAAAATAAACTCGATGTTTTATGAGAGCAAATGTTGTGAGTGAACAATTCAATTCAATTCACTTTATTCACTCTATTAAACCACCGGAGGTGGTACAAGAGGTAACATTATTTACAAATTATCAATGCACTTGGACATTTTATAATAACATCATCTACGTATTATACAACTCAAAATATATATAACTTAAACTATAAATAACGGAGAATGAACGTAAAAAATAAAAAGAGATTAATAGTTTCGTGAGTTACTTGCAATTTATGTTGCTTCAACAATCACTTTTTTTATAATATAATAATCATTATAAAGATAATGTATACTCATTTGTAAAACTGTAAGCCCTCTGAAATAAATTTACACAATCTGTTGAGTACATCATGGTTTTCAGTATTGAATAATGACTGCATTTTCAAAGTATTTGGTCTTAACCAGTATTTTTTTATCAATGTATTTCTTTCTTAAACCAGTTAGTCTGTCGCATTCAAATAAAAAATGGAATTCATCCCCAATATCATTTTTATTACAGAGTTTACATATTCTTTCATTTCTTTTTAAGTTTTGCCACCTTCTTGTTTCAATAGGTAAATTATGGTTACTGGTTCTAAATTTACTTATAATTTCTATGGATTTTCTACAAAGAATATTGAAATAATTTTCAAAACAAAAATTTTCCTAAAAAATGCTATAGGTAGTAGCTTTCGATGAAGATTCTAGTTGGGCGTACCAATGCTGAATAAACTGATCTTGAAGTCTCTGTTCTACTGCCTTAATTAACCAAGTATCATTAATATTTTCCCCTTGAGAGTCCCAAACATAACAGAATCCTAATGTATATAATAACTGCTTAGTTTCTTTTAACCAAGGTATATCGATATTTTTCTCATCTAAACAATACAAAAATAGATAAAAAATATTTGACAATTTAGGTTCTAAGGATTTAGTTAACTTTAACCATAGACACACAATTCTCTTATAAATTTTAAGTTTTAAAGAAAATCTGCCAGTTTCACCATATACCATATAATCTGGTGTAGACTTCTTAAATCTCATTATTCTTTTACAAAATTGAACATGTAATTTTTCTAACATCGTAATATTTTCGAACCCCCATACCTCACAACCATACAATAATATTGGTTCAATCATTTGATCAAATAATTTAAACTGACATTCTATTGATAATTCTAAATTGCTTATTTTTTTCAACATACAAAATATTGCCTTTTTGGCCTGTTCTACCAAACGCTTCCGAGCTTTAAAATATTTTCCATTACTACTTAATAAGACACCTAAATAACAATACTCATCTACATAATCTAATGTTACATTATTAAAGACAATTGGTACTAATTTCTTACACTTTCTCTTAGAAAAAATCATAACTTTAGTCTTCGAAATATTTACCTGAAGTTCCAATAATCACAATATTTCGAAAATAAATTAATGGCATTTTGCAGAGCTTTAGTGCTTTCTGCTAAAATAATTGTGTCATCAGCATAGAGTAAAACAAATAATCTTAAGTAAGTATCTAAATGTTCTAGCATAATTTCAGAAACAGTTGGTAAGTTATTTTCACAATTAGCATCTAGATAGTCATTTAAATCGTTTATGAACATTGAAAATAAGAAAGGTGAAAGATTTTCACCTTGTCTAACCCCCACATTACAAATGAAATAATCCGACTTTTTCGATTCAAATTTAACACACGACTTAATGCAGTTATACATATTTCTAATAATATTCAGCCATTTCCCATTAATATTGTGCATTTGCAATTTATACCATAATCCATTTCTCCAAACTGTATCAAAAGCTTTATGAAAGTCTACGAAAGTACAATATAATTTCTTTTTTGAGACAAATAATAATTCTATTAAACAATGCAAGATGAAAACATTATCTATGGTTGAGTAATTTTTTCTAAAACCTGATTGTGATTTGGATACTAGATCAGCATTTGCAGCGTACAAATTCAAACGATTATTTAAAACAGCGGTAAATATTTTCCCAAAGCAACTCAAAACTGTGATAGCCCTATAATTATCAGGGTCCGAAACATCACCCTTATTTTTGTATATAGGAGTAATAATTCCAACAAGCCACTCTTTAGGAACATACCCTGTGTCAAAAATCAAGTTAAACAACTTAGTCAATATTTGTGACATCTTCTGTACCGAACATTTGAAGTATTCGTTTAACAAGCCATCTTCTCCAAATGCTTTCTCATTTTTAAGATTTTTAATAACATAATTAATCTCAGTCTCTAAAATTGGTCCATTAATATAAATATTTTCTTCAGAATGAGAATCGTATATAATTTTTTCCATACGTGGATCAGTATTGGGTAACTCATTTAAATTTTTGAAAAAATTATAAAATTTATCTAAATCTATGTTTTCAACACGACGACTAGAGGTATTTCTATTCAAAATTTTCCAAAACTCTTTTGGGTTCTTACTTTGTAGAGTTTTTAGTTTTTTACTAAAATTTTCTTTATAAATAGCTTGATGCTTACGGATAGATTTTTTGTATATTTTACTTGCTTCTACAAGTTTCTTTTTGGAATCTAAAGATTAAAACCTTCTGTGTGCTTTCTTTGCTGTATGAAAAATTTGTTTATTTGCTTTACACTCTTAACCAAACCATGGTTTATCATAATTATTAACTTTGTTTTGTTTACTGATCCCAAAAGATTTTTCTGATGCTGTAGTAAAAATGCTACCTATTTCCTGAACAACAGTATCAATAACAATAGTAGTATCAGTTTCTGAATCGACATTTTCAAACATTTTTTCTAGCCTTTCAATATCAACCTGTGATATGTTATTAACAAATTCATCAATTCTATTTGGTAACCACTTTCTAGAATGTGTTCTGTTACTATTACAAATGTTTTTATTTACAGTGCATTTTAACAATAACTCAATAGGTGAATGAACATCTGATAACAAACAACAAAACTCTAAAACAGTGAAATCACATATCCAATTAAAAACAGTCGGTGAACATACAGCATAATCTACTAAACTGACATCTTTACATGTGATTTTACCTATCTTTTTATCTTGACCAATGTGACCATTTACAATAAATAAGTTAGCAGATTTACACAAATCAATAAATCTGTAATCATAGACCGATGGTTTACCCTTGTCCTGTGAATAGCGCTTGAGAGGGATATCTAAATTCTTTAATATTTCAGTACCATCTACTGATTCATTAATATCAGGATCAAAATTTGTTAAATTGACAGTAGAATTGTCTACTTCTATGAAATCTGATAATGTGCTGGATCTAGCATTAAAATCGCCAAGTAAGCACAAGTTAGGACAAATGTTAGATATTCTAGATATGTTAGATATTTCTTCCTCTAGCTCGTTAAAACAATCACTATCGGCATGTGGAGAATCTATAGGAGGAATATAAACAACCCCAAACATAACATTTTCATTATTCAGCAGATTTTTTCCTAAAACCCGTAACACTAAATTAGAATTACTTTTAACTTCTTCAAAATATTTAGAAATATCATTTTTTATCAAAAAGGCTAGACCACCTGATCTATTTTCCCCTCTGTTTTAGTGATAATATTGTAACCATGTAAATCAAGAGTGGTCAGTGTCTCTAAGTTTGGTTTCTGATAGAAACAAAATGTCATATGTATTTAAAAATTGAAAAAATTCTGGTATTGAACATTTTGATTTTAGGCCACATACATTTAAACCACATATCTTTAAGGAATTTAAATGTTCAGTTTTTGAATGTTTATTAATATTAGTGTGTCCACCTCCGATTGCATCCTATCTAGCGTTGTTCTCAGATTCTGAATCGCTTTCGTTTTGTTCCTTGTTAACATGTTGATCTTGTTTCTCTCTGTCGACATGTTCCTTGGAATTGGTTTGATCTGAATCTTGACTCGAGTATAACCGCTGACGTTTTCCCGGCACGGAATAGTTGTGTTGATCGGAACTCTGTCGATGCAAATGGGTCGCGTTTAAAATGTCTATTATCAGGTACATATGAAATCGTGTAGCGGTCTTCCACATTGGCTACGGCTCTTTGTTGTTCATCGCGTAACTCTGGTGAAATATAAAGTTTGTCATTTATATATAATTTATCTGCTACAAGTACCGCTTTATTTCTCCACTCTTTTGCTTGCCTCAAAACTGGATAAAGCTCTTTGCGTATTCTCTCAATTTCTGGAGGAAATTGTTCCAATATTCCAAAACCTGTACCTCTAAGATTTGTAGAACTTTTCCTAACAATTTCTCGATGCTTATACCGACTAAACTTGGTCACAATCTTTCTTGGTCTATTGCGAAATCGTTTACCGAAACGATGAACACGTTCGAACTCGATGTCCTCGGTGACTCCTAATTGATTTTTTATAAAATCGCTTAAAACTTTTTCCGTGTCTTCTCTTCCTGTATCCTCATCTGGTTTCTCCATTAGTCCCGGTAAAAATCAAGTTGTCTCTCATGGAGAGAGCCTACATGTTTACTATTCTACCTCTTAAATCTCTGTTTTCTTGTTCTAAATCACTAACTGTGTTCTTCATGTCATTTAGTGATCTATTTTCTAACTGCAGCTTCTTTACTTGCGTTTTCAAAGATCGCACTTCACTTTCAGTAGTATCGCAAGAATTTTTAATTTCTTTGTATTTTCTCTTATTGTTTTTGGTTTCATTCTCTAACTCGGTAATATTACTTGTGACGAGACCTATCGTTTTTTCTATTTGACTAACTCTGTTTGTTATCACACTAAGTCCGGACTCAATATTGTCTAATTTGTTCATTTTGTCATCAACATTGCTCATTTTGGCATCAAGACTGTTTAACCTACGCATGATGTCTTGCAGACAAAGTCCAATGTCAAAGTGCATAGGTTGTATATTGTGTTGTATCGGCTGTAGTGTGTTGTTCGAAACATGGTGTTCATAAGAAATAATGTTTTGGTTCGCTTGTGGATTATTGTTATGAGGGAAGTTTTGCATTTCACCAACATTAGACATTTCAGTAAATAAAGCAGAATGAGCTCAAGACAATGAACTAGTCAAACTTCCATCCATTTACAATAACAATTTCTATCGCCGATGTATTGTGTAAGAAGAGTTCACCTGTATGTGTACATGTATATAATCTGTATAGAGCTACCCGTTGTTTTACCTGTCGTAATACCCGTTTGTTTACACCAGTATATATATATATATATATATATATATATATATATATATATATATATATATATATATATATATGTACGACAACCGACCTTGTTATGATTAATTAACAGTTTCTTAAAACCAGGGATAGCTTTTACGTCGTATGAGAGAGAGAGAGAGAGAGAGAGAGAGAGAGAGAGAGAGAGAGAGAGAGAGAGAGAGAGAGAGAGAGATATGTCAAATTATAAGTTTCTACACTTCTGTCAGGGGTTATTACAGGGATCGAAGAAACTGAAATGCCCATAGAAAACCACTGACAAGCGGCACACAAACTGACAAATATTTTCAACCATTTTTAATGTCGTCATTATATAATCTTTGTGATATTTCATTTAGAAAATTCATGAATTTATAATATAAATCGATGCAATGGGATTTAAATCTTGTGCAGACAGAAAAACCTTGGGGTAAATAGAGAGAGAGAGAGAGAGAGAGAGAGAGAGAGAGAGAGAGAGAGAGAGAGAGAGAGATCTGTATAATGGGATATCGAAATATAAAGGTATAAAGAGAGAAATAATATTTATAAATAGTTTATAAGCTATAGATTGATATTTTTGTAAAAAAAAAAAAAGTGTCCTCGAATTTTTATCAAATTTATATGTATAAGCAATTGTTAAATAATAATAATTACAAATCTCGGGCCTGAATCTTTAGATGCAGATTTCAAACAACAAGTTCCAGCCCGGTTTAACCTTATTTTCACCCTACCCGCTTAAAGTTATCACTTGAATTTCCAGTATAAGGAAACACGTATGTTCAAAATGTTGAAATGAAGATATTAATAAAGTGTTCACAGTCTTGTCGTGTATTTTTACTCTTTTAATTCTTATGTGTTTTCTTAATATTTATTTTCAAATTTTAATGTCTTAATTAAAAAAATTGTGTAATGTACACAATTTCTTGGGCTGATTATCGAGAAAGAATTACCATTTCTGTGTTAAATATTTTACAAATTTAAAAATAAAACCATTTACGGCCATATATGTAGGTTCAAATTGATTGTATTAGGAATTTACTTGAAGAATTTTGATTCCGAGAAAAACTGTAGATTTATGAAAAGTTTGAGAATCAATCATCCATGAATAATACACTAAAAGTTATCCCATCAAACAAATCACTTATTACCGATTTTTACAAGGTACACTACACCTATCATCTTCAGTCCTATATGTTAATTAATTAACACTTAAGTACATCTGGTACAGAATTAACAAATACTTCGGCTAGATAAATAATGTTTGATCATTCATTCATTCATCTATCCATCTATCATTTCATTATTTATCTCATTATTTATTTATCCAACCATCCATTCATTTTTTGAATTCATTCATTCATTCATTCATTCATTCATTCATTTATCGATCCATCCATTTAATCATCCATCCATCCATCGTTATGTATTTATTTAATCATTTATCCATCCTTTATTTATTAAAATAAATAATTTATTTACTAAATCCAACAATATAAATGTTGTTGCTTGTTGCTTAATTAATTAATTAATTAATTAATTAATTAATTAATTAATTAATTAATTAATTAATTAATTTGTTTGTTTGTTTGTTTGTTTGTTTGTTTGTTTATTTATTTATTTATTTTTTAAACCAACCACCTATTCTTTTCTTCCTTCCTTCTCTCCTTTTTTCTTTATTTTCTTTCCTTTACTTTTCTGTATTGATTTATCTATCCATCCATCAATTCACTGACTATCCTTTATTTATTTATTTATTTATTTATTTATTTATTTATTTATTTATTTATTTATCCATCCATGCATTCATCCATCCATGCATTTAACCATCCATCCATCCGTTGTATATTTATTTAACAATTAATTCGTCTTTTATTAATTTAATTCAATTATTTATTCATATAATTCAACTAACCATCCTTTCTTTTCTTCTCTCCATCATTTATTTATTTATTTATTAATTAATTAATTAATTTATTTTTTTAACCAACCACATATTCTTTTCTTTCTTTCCTTTTTCTTTCTTTCTATATCGATTCATCTATCCATCCATACATCCATTCATTTAAGTATCCATCCTTTATTTATTTATTTATTTGTTTATTTATTTTTATATTGAATGATGTTTTATTGAATTTCTTTTTTTAATTTTAATTTATTTCTAATTAATTATTGACTTCAATAAATGTATATGATGTTTCCGTGTAAAATTGTACTTTGCCGAGTCAATCAACCAAATCACTTGTTAACTATCTATGTATATCAAACCCGATTCATTTTATTTTCCGTGATTTGTATAATCTCTTACATAGTTAACTGCATAAATACTACTTGCACAGAACTAGATAATACCTTGGTTACCAAAACAAGTTACTTACCTGTCTGTATTGTGCCATGTTTAAATATATGTCAGTGTTTGATTTAATTCCAAATCCGATTTATTTATTTTTTTTATTTATTTATTCCAAATAAATCGGATTTATTTATTCCAAATCCGATTTATTTATTTATTTCCCTTTTATTTCAACTTCACTTTTATCGTTTATTTACATTCATATTTATATTTTTCAATTTTAAAATGTAGTCTGCAACAAACTTCAGATTTCTCTTTTAAAAATACCATTAAATGATTCATAGACTTGTTTTTTAATATCATTTAATACCATCTTTAAGCCATCTTTAAGGCAATTGGTGTAAAGGATTAAAGATGGCTTAAAGATGACAGTGTCTTTAATTCACATTTAAGCCATCATTAAGCATCTTTACGCGCATCTTTAAGCATCTTTAAGCTTGGCTTAAAGGTGCTTAAAGATGCGATTCCGTCTTTCTTGTGCATGTTTTACAAATAATAAATTCAGTTATGTTTTAGACTGAAACATTTTAACTTATTTTTAAGTTTTTAATATATATATATATATATATATATATATATATATATATATATATATATATATATATATATATATATATATATATATATATTCTGGCCAAATATTTAGTTCAATAGTCACGCCGATATATAACGGACTCGTAATAAATACCACATGAGTATATATAATTCAAAATATGTCGATAAAGTTTCTCCTTTGTGTGAGGTAAATTTAAATATTAAAAACTTAAAAAATAAGTTAAAATGTTTTCTAAAATCATTCACATTTATATATAACAAGAAGAACCGTACACAACGGTGAAACATGTTTTACAAATAAATTCAGTTGTGTTTTAGACGGAAACATTTTAACTTATTTCTTATTTTTAAGTTTTTAATATATATATATATATATATGTGTGTGTGTGTGTGTGTGTGTGTGTGTGTGTGTGTGTGGATTGCGAGATATAACGTACTCGTAGTAAATACCACATGAGTGTATTGGTGTGGTATATGCACAATTAATTAATTCCTTATTATTTGATCTTTAAAAGTAATATTAAGAAAAAAAATTAATGTAATGAAAAATATATCACATTTCACATTCTGGCCAAACAGTAACGTGAGATATAAAAGGGTTCGTAGTGTCGTGTGGTGGCTCCTATAGAGAATTGTAGTAAATAGCGTGAACATAAAACCACATGATTTTAATACAAATGTCTCAAAAATAAAATGTTAGTTTAATTTCAATATTCAAAGTTACGGACATCGTATGTAAACCAACATGCTATCGTTAAGGACATCATTTTGCGTGGTTACGGACATCTCGGCGAAAATTTCAAACGCCTAGAACGCTCGACAGAGCGAAATTTGTGAAAACCGTACGCTTCAAATTCCATATATATATAAATATCGAAGCAACCGATGTGTTGAATTAACAATGCAGCAGCTAAACAAAGAGAAATCCAGGAAAGTCGTAAATCACCAAAATCTGCGTCCGCCATAACTGCAGTTACGGTCATCGGCCTACCCCCTATTAAATATTTTATGTAAACATCAGAGTTTAAACAAGCATACATGTATATAACTATGTAACATAGTGTGAGTGAAGCACGAATCAGGACGTCGGTGTTAAAACTGCGAGAAATGACAAAATTATTTAGGAGACACTTTATAGTTTTTTGCCTAATATTGGTGGTTGTATTATTGTTTTTACTGTGTGTTGTTTACGGTGATTTAATTACAGATCGTATAAAAATTGTAAGTATTGGAGCTATATATATGTGGTTGTATGTAATAATATTTGTTCTGACTTATCGTGTACCCTTTTCATTTTCAGATTTCCTGACACCTTTTATACTATGTTATATGCAGAATTTGTTAATATTTATTTGGTAAAAAAAATCAAAATTTCGCATATGGCAATTGACAAAAGAAGATATCAAAGTTTTGTCTTACGAAACAAAAAGAGAGAAATGTACAATCAATAAAAATTAAATGTTAATGAAATCAGGTTTTTGATTTTAAAACTAAAAAATCAACGATATCAATAATATAATAATAATAACAATAATAATAATAATAATGACGATAATAAATTAATAAAGATAGAAAGAAAAAGAAAATAAATAAATAAATAGATAAATAAAGAATGAATAAATAAATAAATAAGTAAATATTTAGCACAGGTACCAAAGTACAAAAACAAGAGCCTGATATAGATTAAATCATATTAAAAATTATGTTACAATAAAGTAACAACGAAGCACAAGTAAAACCTTACAAAATCAGGCCACGCAGAATATCCATGGTGTATTGTGACGAGGCCACGCAGAATATCCATAGTGTATTGTGACGAGGCCACGCAGAATATTCATGGTGTATTGTGACGAGGCCACGCAGAATATCCATGGTGTATTGTGACGAGGCCACGCAGAATATCCATGGTGTATTGTGACGAGGCCACGCAGAATATTCATGGTGTATTGTGACGAGGCCACGCAGAATATCCATGGTGTATTGTGACGAAGCCACACAGAATATTCATGGTGTATTGTGACGAGGCCACGCAGAATATCCATGGTGTATTGTGACGAGGCCACGCAGAATATCCATGGTGTATTGTGACGAGGCCACGCAGAATATCCATGGTGTATTGTGCCGAGGCCACGCAGAATATCCATGGTGTATTGTGACGAGGCCACGCAGAATATCCATGGTGTACTGTGACGAGTTGATCTGAAGTGCATAAAATAAACACTGAAAAAAAAGATGCGACTAGGTTAACGTATTACTATTTTAATAAACTAATTCTTTTTTCAAATAAAAACATTATTGAAAATCAATGAATAAACACTGAAAAAAATTTGATGTATTTAGGTTAACGCATTACTATTTGAATATTAATGTCATGTGCTAATTTTGAATATTTATAAAATAATACAATTCAAAAGCAGCACATGACAGTTGACAATGTGCTACTTTTGAATTGTATTATTATATAAAAATTAAAAAGAAGCACATGACAATAATAATAATAAACTATTTTTTTTTAATTTATTTCTTTGTTTGTTTGTTTGTTTGTTTATTTATTTATTTATTTATTTATTTATTTATTTATTTATTTATTTATTGAATAAAAGCATTATTGAAAATCAATGAATTGCAATTGCTGAGATTACATTACACCGAATGCGCCGGATCACAGTGCCTCTCACTGACTTGGCTCGAATCCGACTCGGACAGATCTTAGAGTGCCAGAGAAACTTTGTCGGTTCGCTTGCCGAAAATGGGTGATTTTCTTTGGGCACTTCATTCCAGAACTGATCTTCTCGATTTATTAATATTATCAGTATTACCAAGGGGAAAACCTGTGTATTTATTGTAGATATCCTTTTAAGTAAAAAGAAAGAATTTAAATTCAATAGAATTAGAAAAAAGCATAAAAGTCAATTTGCATAATTGCTGTCATGAAACCTATTATTAGTATCGTAGATGACACCGGAGATGTTCCAGTGACACAAAAGAAAAAATGCAATACTGTCAGAAATTATTAAAAGTGTCCCTAAACTTTTTGAATTAATGTGTTAATAAACTGCACTTTTTCTATGAACTGGCAGAAAAATGCCTGTCTGAAAGAAAATGTTTTAAGCAGCATCAATTTAGAAATGAAAACAAGTTTGTTTGTTTGTTTTTTTTTTTTCGTAGTTTCTTTTTTTTCAAGGTGGCGGTATTTGTAAGAAAACGCCCCCTTTTTAATAAATTATTGAAAAATGCAGATATCACATTGTCAAAGTTATATACTTTGGTATCGGTACAACATATTATAATTAAATTGGACAAATTTCTAACGATTCCATTGGTAATTTCTCAATGACTCGAACGTAAATTAGTCACGCCCACTCACGTGCCGAATTGTTTGACGGTGACGTAATCTAGAACGAACTACTTTTAATGCGCGTCATTTTACTTTGCTTTGAAGTTATTTAAAGCAAAATTTGCATGAAGTCATTCTATCATTTGATTAAGTTGTTTTTAAAACTTAATTATTAGCATTGAATCTAAGCATTGAGGAATAACTCGAATGGACGCTGTGCACATTTTTTCGTCATTCGCTAGCTGAAATACACAGTGTGCACGGTGTCGATTCAGGTTACTAGTATTTCTCAATGACACAAATGAAAATTAGATTCTATGCTTAACTGAATATCAAAAAGGCTGTTGAGATTTTTTCCCAATATTTCCCACCTTACCTGGATTTGGATTTGTCCTCTACGGTTAGCGGGAACTTGTCCAATAACAACCGAAATCGGTACAACAAATAAGATTAGGACTCATTTTAAGTTCAATTGCAAACTTACTCTACTTTTTATACTTGTAGGGAATACTTTACGCAAGATACTTTATAACTGGTGAAAAGGTTGGATATGTTTATGTTTTTTCAGCTGTTGCTCAACTTGGAAACTCAAACACAGGTTATACAAAGATTGTGTTAAATGTTTGGGATGATTCAATTAATAAAGAATTTAATTGTTGCATACAACTAGATAATGAGAATATCATTGTTAAAGCTGTCAGAACGACGGTTTTTCAATATGACACACCAGTTTTAGCTAGTCAATATGAATGCGACATTTCTTCACTCACGACACTTCCGGGACGCGTAGGGATACTTGAAAAAAGTTTCTGCCTTGATGCAGTTACAAAAATTCAGCAATCAGAAGTTTGTAGTAATTTAAAGACCTATCATAAGATATATTATCCAAAGAAAATGAGGGAGCACTTGGGCTGTGTCCTAAGATTGCATATGACAAAATTGATCCGAGGAAGTTAAAAGAATGGTTCGAATATCAGAAAACAATGGGCGTTGACAAAGTTATCATAACCATACAGAAGATAAATCCCGAGGCACTCCAAGTATTAGAATATTACAAAAACCAAGGACTGGTGGAAATAATCCAGTATCCTACACAAATTCCTGGGGATGTTTACGGTAAGACCGTATTAGTTATTTGTGTTTAAAATTAGTTATTTCTGATTTCATTTGGTTCCTGTAAAGTAATACAATAAAAAAAGAAAATTATTGGACACACTGCAGACAGAGCTTGTAACAAAGCCTGCGTTTCATGCTGACGTCATATTTAGAGCCCAATACATAACCAAGATATATGCAGCATCAATTTTCTTGCTTTACTTTTGTTTACCAAAATTTGCCAAAACATTCTAGTATAGAATGTCAAGGTTACAAAGCGACTTTATAGAAATAAAATATGCTGTATTAGCTTAAACTATCATAATGGTGAAGATCCTGGAAAGGTCAATCTTTCCTGGTTTTGCTGGCAACACCCGTCACGTGACAATGCTTGAATGAAGTTACACAGCAGTTGTTATTTTCAGGAGCATATTAATGTCATGTGCTACTTTTGAATTTTTATGAAATAATACAATTCAAAAGTAGCACATGACAGTTTTGAATGTATTATTTCATAAAAATTCAAAAGTAGCACATGACAGAAATAATCTCAATGGCATATCATGGTTTGTAAAAACGATTTCTATTTGCGCTGTGTGTATTTATACTCAAAAGCTTAAATTTCAATAGAAAGGGATATGTATCTGAGATGTTATATTTTGGAATACCAATGTATACATGAATTAAAAAGCTACAGAATGAAATGCAGCGACTTAGAATTTAAACTCAAAATATATAAAATACAGACCGCATGGTAGGCGTTTAACGTCGCATCATAAATTTTGCAACCATTTTCGACGAAAACTAATACCTTTCTTAGGATTAATCTAAGAAATGGTTTGTGAATGCGTGTGATGCTAGTATGTGTGTGTGTCCTTTGCAGCGCCAACTCGTGCTAAACAATATCAGCCTGCCACAGTCAGGTTAACCACATCCTAAGTCACATTATCATTGGCGTCGAGTTGATAATTCGTTCTAAAGTGTTCGATAAGGAAGCAGTATTTTAAATTTTTAAGTCAAATGCATGATCCGCTCGCTAGAAAACCTAGCAAAATCAGCAAGAATTAAGAAATATAAGTTTATTTTCATAAAATATTGTTCTTTTAATTCTTGATTTTTTAAAATGAATTTTTAGGTTCCAAAAATCGAGGATTTGAAGTAGGAAGTCGTGTTTTGCCTCAATTTTTTCATGATGAACAAGTTTCAGTGTACCATTGTTTTTCAAGACTGCAAGGATTTGAGTATGCAGCTATAATGGACTTTGACGAATATCTGGTTTCTTTCAACAACCTTACTATGATACAGCTAATGAGTGTATGTATATATAAAAAAGAAATAAATAAACTTTGGAGGGGCATTGGAGCATGTGTCTAGGCGTCCACAATATGTTGTTCATTATGAAAATTTAGTGCATCAACTTACATTATTTGTCAACAATTTAAGCAACCAGTGCAAACTTTCGGCTCAGAGCTCTTTTCGCCACCTTTATTTAAATCACATTTCGGTAGATCCTTGTGTGAGAAAGTTGATCGTTTTGCTTGCAGAAGGTCGGCAGTTTTCTCATTTCTTGCAATGAAGGATCTTGACATGGACCTAATTCCTCGATTAAACAATGTTACACAATTTCATTATACGGTTTGTATATGCATATTGTTATATGTCAAGATAGTATTTATCGGTATGAACCTGTGTAAACTTAATTTTTTTTCCAGAAATTGAGGGACCTTTATCCAGATTCAGCAGCTTTTACATTTTATACCTCATTCTATTCCACGGATAGATCTCATTTATATAATGGCTTTGTAACCTTCTCGTATCTAATGAAAGTTGGACTAAGGATGGAATGCCAGAAAAATGTATATATCCCTAACAGAATGTCGATGGCATCAACGCATTACATTGATCCTTCACCATACTACAAAGTGTAAGCATGTTATTTTAGAGCCATTTTTGTTTGTCTTATTGATTTACACAGTGCGTATGTGGAACGCTAAAAACTCTACGTGATATTGTTCAAAGTCGTTAATTACATATTTGTTAGTGAGTCAGTAATATTAAATACACTATCCATTTCAATGGTAAAGCCTTTATTTCAGATTGTACATGTCGCTTGATTCCGCTTTTGTCTGAAGATAAATAAACAAATACCCGAGTCATTTACACTTTTATTTATTTAATGTAAAGAAATAAGATAATCTTGTAAGGCTAGGGACGCCCAGTGCTCACACCAAAACTTTATATTTGCATTGCATATTGAAGCATCTGTTCCAGATTGTACAAAATACTTGATCATGCTGTTAGTCTGAATAAAATTAAATAGCCATTTACAATTTAATTTATTTATTGTAATGAAATAAGATAATCTTCTAGTGCTAGGGGATGCCAAGCTACTCACACGAAATTTGATATTTGTATTGCAGATTTCACAGTTATCAATTTAATTTAGTATTTTCTATCATACATCTGGAAATAATTAGCTTTTTGTATAATGTCATTTACCACTTTTTGAATTTAATCATAAAAATACATTCAAAAAGTGGTATATGACAATATTGTCATATACCACTTTTTGAATGTATTTTTATGATTAAATTCAAAAAGTGGTATATGACAATACATTAATCGTTGTCTGAACCTTATTTGTTCACATCTTCAGAAATTATTGTGATTATTTTTTTTATCCTGATCCGTTCAACACAGTTCAAAAATTATTTTAATTGCAAACTGTTGTAGTTACTGTATTCGTGACAGTGAATTATGCAAAACGTTCAAAGAAAATTTAATTAACTTGAATTAACCTGGTTATTTATCAATTACTTGAGTATAGTCGTAAAGGAAAATTGATATGCGCATCCGCGATTACCACAAAATTGAACAATTTAACACGCGGCATATGAAACCGTTTTTCTGGAAACAAAAATCGCTTGTGTGCTCATCTTACACTAAGCTGATAAATCATTATATATATCTTTTTATTTACAGGCAAGTAATTCCTCCCAAAATAGCAGAGTTTAAAAAGTACAGAAAATGTTCAGACAAACATGATTGAAAAAACCAATGTACTTGTATTCATGAAACCAAGGACACAACAATGCTTAGATTCCAAAAAGAATTAAGTCTTCGATTTAAAAGTCAAAGGCATATTTTAAAAGGAAATTCGTGATGTATACTAAGAAGTTTTGTGATATAAGTGCCTTTAGGTAAAAGTTAACACAATGAACATTTTCAACTTGAAGTAGTGTATTATAACTAGTATGAGTATTGTAAGGTAGTTTGTCCCTAACTTTCGTCCCCATATGCATAAGACAGGTTTAACACTGTATAAGAAGTAAAAACTATATCATAATCAACACAATTGAAAATATTGGTATTACTTTAATACAAAATTGTATTTTTATAACTGCAACTGAGCTAATTTCGTTAGATTAACTTTGGTTTTTGAAATTAGAAATCTAAATGATTTTTTTTTAAATTAATTGTTTTAATTTTACCTTTGTCGTCTTCTAAAATAATTTTATATTTATTTTATCGCCAGAGAAAAAATAAATAAATAAAAGTGAATTAAATAAAATAAAATAATAACAATAATAATAATAATTATAAAAACAAAAAACTTTAACACGTTAATACTTGAGAACACTTGACACGGCTAATTATTTATTTATTTATTTATTTATTTATTTATTGTTACGAGTTCAAATATCGTAAAAAACATAAAATCAGTCTGTATCTCTGAACAAGGTTGTAAAATTGGTGCTAATATGCAGGAAGGGAGATCTTCGTAGTCTCCAGGTATATAAATCACATTTTGTGCAGATAAAAACAGTAATTTTTTAAAGGTTTAAAACACATAAGATGCATGCTTTAATTATTACCCCTTGTTTATATATTTTTATAATTTTTTTTTGTAATTCAATTTTAAGGAAGGCGGCTATAATTGAAGTATTGCTTGTATAAGATTTGAAATAGATTCTATAGAGTGTCTTGCATAAATAATATATTTGTATCAGGTGTACCATCTGTTCTATAATTTGACACACACGACATGTTGTTGTTGGAAGTAACACTTTAATACTAACTTAAGAATAGGATACGTATCAGACATGTACAAATCCGGTTTTACTAAAAGTACAAAAACACAATATATGACATCCCCCTCCTTTTAAAGATAATCTTTAACTTACTGAAATTTAACTGATGTTGATTTACAGGCTTGTTATATCACATATTATTGTTATTTATTATTTAACTAAAAATTAAATGTCATTGTCAATATTTTCACTAGTCCTTAACCTGAAACTATATCAATAAACCTTACAGTCATTTCTTCTAAGAAACCTAACTGATAATTAAAAAACATTAAAATAATTTTTTAAAATCATTAATGTTAACATAATTTCCATGATGTTTAACTTGATATTTCTCATTTTCATTGTAGATACTGGTTTCCAATATCGAATATCAATGGTTTAGAATTTTCACATTTCACAGAATTTCACATTTCACTGTGAATTTCACAAACTTTTACATTTCTCAAATTACTTTGCATTTTTCACTTATTTTCACCTATATATTTAAAATAACAATTCACATTTCACAAATAGCTATTTGCTAATAAAATTTTGAAACACAATAATAGAATTTTATAAGAAAACACATAACACAAAACACTAATCCTGGAATCTAGCTGGCACTTTCACAGTACGACCTGACCTGGTTTCTTATGGTGGATTAGATTTAAGTTTTTGATGAGATGTAGCTTGCAGTTTGTCATTTTGTTTGTTTGGAGATTGAATTGTAGTGGAACCTTGATTTTTAGACTTTTGAGATGTATTGTCCGATTTTAGTGCAACATATTCTTGATTGAAATTGTCACTTATTTCCTTCGGTGGTGAAGATTGAGTGATTTTTAAATCTCTTGTGTTACGACGATACTTTCTACCATCCTGTGACTCCACAATATATGATCTTGGTTTGTCATGTTTGCCTAAAACTGTGCCATATTGCCAATTATCATTGTTTCGAAACATAACCGCATGTCCATTGTCAATTGGCTTTAGATCTGTTTGGAGGCATGTTGATCAAAATAATTTTTTTTTTGTCTTTCTTGACGTTTACGAAGACAATCCTAAATATTATCTGATCCAAATGGTTTAAGCAATGGCAGAGCTGTTGGCAGCTTTGTTTTAAGACGTCTTTGCAGAAACATTGTGCTGGAGAGAGACCAATATCCTGAATAGGTGAATTACGGTAATCAAGTAAGGCTAAGTAAGAATCCTCAGATTTCTTTAGAAGATGTTTTAAAGTTTGAACTGTTCTCTCAACTTGTCCATTAGATTGAGGATGTTTTGGACTGCTTGTGGTGTGTTTGAAACCATAATTTCTTGCAAATTTTGTGAACTCATATGACGAGAATTGTGGTCCATTATCACTGAAAACTTCATCAGGTATTCCGTACCTGGCAAATTGGCTTTTAAGACGAGTGATAACATTGCTACTACTTAAATCATCTAATCTTGCAAGTTCTGGCCACTTTGAGAAATAGTCAATTGACACAATATAATGATGACCTTTGATCTCCATAAGATCAACTCCAATTTTTTCCCATGGACGACCTGGGAGTACATGTGGAATTAACGGTTCCTTTGGATTTTTGTTCTGATGCTTAGCACAAATTTCACATTTTGCTATTAAATTGTCAATGTCACTGTTCATCGAAGGCCAGAATAAGACTTCACGTGCATGGGCCTTACATTTTGTCATGCCAAGGTGTGACTGATGAATGATGTTTAACATTTCCTCTCGCATGCTTACTGGTATAATAACCTTTTGACCTTTAAAAAAAAGCCATTTATTAGACTTATTTCATGTCTATATGTCCAGTATGTGCGTATTTCCGGAGAAATTCCATCTCTTTTGTCTGGCCAACCATTGACTACAGCTTCGCTTAGTTTAATCATTTCTGGGTCGTTGCGTGTTGCATTTCGAATTTCCTGTAGCTTTTGATCTGAGACTGGTAAATACTGGAACAAGTGTACTTCATTCACGCTTAAATCCTCGACTAACTGTTCTTCAGTTTCTTCTAAGAATGACCTTGATAAAGTGTCAGCAAGGAACATAGATTTCCTGGTTTGAATATCACTTTCAAATCATACCTTTGTAATGTTAATAACAACTTTTGTAAACGTGCTGATATTTCATGCAAGTTTTTCTTGAGAGAGAAAGAGAGGTTTATGGTCAGATTCAACGATCACTTGTCGACCATACAGGTAATCATCGAACTTTTTGCAACCATATACAATGGCTAAAGTTTCTTTTTCCAGTTGTGAGTAATTTTGTTGAGCTTTTGTAAGAGCTCAGGATGCATAGGCAATTGGTCTGTCTTCCTGTACTATTGCTGCACCGAAACCTTTTGAGCTACTGTCTACAGTCAGAATGATATCTTTTGTGCTATCATAAAACTTCAGAACTGGAGCTTCAGTTGACATTTTGTTGAGCTTTTCAAAACTGTTTTGCTGTTCCGAGTCCCAGTGCCATGCAACATTTTTCTGGAGAAGTTCTCGTAATGGAGCCGATACTTCGGACATATTTGGTAAGAACTTGGCAGGGTATTGTATAAAACCTAAAAATGTCTTTAACTCCTTTTGATTTTTCGGAGGCTTCATGTTGACAACTGCTCTTACTTTCTCTATATCAGGTTTGAGACCATCTGACGAGAAAGTGTGACCCACATATGAAATTTCTTGTTTTCGAATCTCACATTTACCTTCACTGAGCTTCAAATTGTGTTCTCTAGCTCTATCTAAAACTTGTCTCAGCCTACTATCATGCTGTTCAATTGTCTCACCCATACCAAAATGTCATCGACCACAACTTCCGTACCTGTAATATTTTCTATCATGTTTGACATGGCGGCCTGAAACACTTCAGCTGCAGAATTGATACCAAAGGGTAACCTGAGGAACCTATATCTACCATAAGGCAAGTTAAATGTGCAAAGTTTCGAGCTTTCGAGGTCCAGTTGAATTTGCCAGTATCCAGATGTGGCATCTAGTTTGGAAAAGTACTTTGCATTTGGCATCCTTGACACTATCTCCTCACCTGTTAGCATTGGGTAATGTTGACGTTTTATTGCTGTGTTCAAGTTACGTGGATCAAGGCAGATTCTGACAGATCCATTAGGTTTAATAACTGTGACCATGCTATTGACCCATTCTGTGGGTTCCTCTTGTCGAACAATTATGCCATGTTTTTCCATGCGTAATAATTCAGATTTTACTTTTTCCCTTAGTGACACTGGAATTTTTTGTGGTGGATGTATTACTGGTGTGACGCTTTTATCCACATGTATTGTGTGTTTCCCTGGCAAACATCCTATACCTTGAAATAGATCTGGGTAGTCTTTCTTAATGTCCACTGTTGTGATGATTTCAGATTCTAATTTAAACATTTTCTTTATCAAACCAATAGACTGACAAGTCTTTGAGCCTAGAATTGTAGGAGCATCTGCCTCTATGACTTGAAAATTTACTGAGTGAACATCATCTTTAAACTTACAGGGCAGCTGGATAGTTCCAATTGGGGTAATAGAGTGTTCACTGTACGAAGTAAGGCGTGCATATGATGGTTGTAGAGCAGTTTGCACTTTAAGTTTTTGGAGTCTATTTGAACTTATGACATTACACATAGCTCCCGTGTCAATTTGCATTTTAAGTAATCTACCCTCTACTTTGCAGTTTATGGACCATTCATCTTGTATGCTGCAGTTTGATGTGATTGAACCAACGAAAAATTCATCAGATTCACTGCTGCTATCAATGTCATTGTGGGTTTCATTGTTCTGAAGCATGTGTACACCTGTGTGTTTATTTTGTCTGGTTTTTTCTTGTGCGACATTCACTAGCAAAATAATTCATCTTTTTACAGAACTTGCATTGTTTTCCAAGTGCAGGACAAGATTTGTTAGGATGAGAGTATCCACATTTTTTACATCTACTATGTTTGCTATCTGGAATTTATTTTTTAAATATTGACGTTAACGTTTTCCATTTTATTCCACACAAACGTAAAGAGGTATTGATCACGTGGTACGCCGGCGAGTTTTATTGTAATAAGTTAATAAAATTGCAGATTTAGACAAACAACCAATGATAAGCTAATTTTTTTATTTCGGTGTTTTGAAATCATGGATATTATTATTCTGTCTTAGATACAGATGTATAACCATTTACCATGCTAAATTAATCCATTCAACTCAACAACAATGAGATATGTGATAAGGTCTTTATTATCTTCCACATGGATGTAATGATGTGATATAACATGGATGAAGCGGTAAATGCTACAAAAAACAAAAGCAGGTTGAATGACTAAGCATAAACAATGTGAAGAGTGCAAGCTTCAGTAAAAGCAAGCAGCACAGTAATGTTAAAGTACCAGGTAGAAGTGAAATAATAACAGTGAAACTGACACTAGATATTAATAAACATGTGCATGTTCTGACTAGATATAAGTGAACAAATCTTATGACAAGATGTAAATGAAACTTTAGCATACAACGAAAATTGTGTGATTCAAGCACTAATATGATAGCAATATCAATATAATACACACGAATAATACATGCATTCTTTGCACGATATTAAATGTAAACACAAAATGGGGTAGCTTACATGGGTACAAAAATAATAAGGTACGACCCCGAACAACATTCCATCAATAATGACAATAGTCTACTAGTAATGAAAAAATGTCAATCCATAAATGGTTATCCAGTGAGTCAATGAGTTAATTGAGTATACATACACTGTGGTGTTACATAATCTTTTCATAAGTCCTTGACTTGAGCTGAGTATATCGGTCTGCTGAAGACCATGTTGTTGTTTCGGCGGAAACACCAGAATCTTGTATATAATACTTTAAGGTAACGGAATGGAACCTATTCCGGATTCCATGACAGCATACTCCCCACCTGATACCCTTGGTATCACTACTATGACATATTTATAAAAATACACAAATATAATATCCATAAATCCAACTTGGATTTCGACATATAATCCTTGTCGTAATTAACAACTGAACTAAAGAAAAATACAAATAATGATAACATTATGATGCCATTACTAGTAAGTAATGCACCGTAGGAGTTGGTCCTCAGCACCAACCCAGATGTAACACACATATTAAACACCTTGATTTAACACACTGTGTTAGCATGTTGTACCAGAAGAATAACTTCAGAAATTGGCCGAACATATTCTAATCGTTTTCCGTCCTTCACAACACGAACTAAAACCTTCCTAACTTTTTTATCTACACTAGGATATGTTTCCATGATAATGCCTGTTGGCCATTCCCCTCTAGATAATTGCTTATCTTTTAAAGAACAATATCTCCTTCCTTTAAATCTCGTTCAGGATATTGCCATTTTTGTCGATGTTGTAAATTCTGAAGGTATTCTGTTCGCCAACGTGACCAAAAATAGTCTGCCAACTTTTGCACTTGTTGCCATTGGACCTTCAAATTGACTGAATCCATAGGAGGTGATACCATGGGCTCTGTTTTTTGTGTTAAAAGCATATTTGGCGATAAAACTTCAGGCAAGTCCGGATCACTAGACAAAGGCACAAGTGGACGTGCATTCACTATGCCAACTATCTCTGCCATCAGTGTGACTAAAACATCATGAGTCAAGTTTTTCGCATGAATATCAGAGAGCATTTGATCTAATATTCTCCGTGTCACCCCTATCATGCGTTCCCATGAACCACCCATATGTGAACTATGAGGAGCATTAAATAACCAACTCGTTTGATTGTTGTCTAAGAAACTCTTTATTGGTCCATCCTCTACATTGACTGACCTGATGCCTAGATCTGTTGTCGCACCTACGAAATTTGTCCCTCGATCAGAACGAAATTGTTTTACTGGACCTCTTATGGCGATAAACCTTCGCAAGGCATTGATGAATGCATCAGAACTTAAGCTTTCTACAACTTCGATGTGTATAGCTCGAGATGACAAGCAGGTAAAGAGTACAGCCCACCGTTTATTATTTATAACTGCTCCTCGTGTACGTCTTGTTACAATAGTCCATGGACCGAATGTATCTACTCCTACAAATGTGAAGGGCGGAGAAGGAGTTTGTCTATCCTCCGGAAGTTCTGACATTATCTGTGTAACCGTATTACCACGTATTTTGCGACAATTTACACAGTCCTTGATAACTGATGAAACCAAATTCTTGCATCCAACAATTCACAAACCGGCTGAACGAAGTGACCCTTCTGTGAAATGGCGGCCTTGATGATTCACTTTTTGATGATATTTGCGCACTGAGAGTGTTGCAATGTGATGCCTTTTTGGAAAAATAATAGGGTGTTTATTTCGAAACTAAGACTTGATCTCCCCAATCGACCACCAACTCTCAATATACCATTGTCATCCAAAAATGGATTAAGCGTTACTATTGGACTTTTACTTTCAACAGCCTTCTCAGATTTTAAACTTATCATTTCTTTTCGATACATGTCACATTGAGCATTCTTGAGTAGAAATAATTCTGTTTGTTGTCGTTCCTCGGTTAAAAGACAGGTACCCAAACCTTGCTTGTTTTTGTTTTTGATAGCTTTTGCAAACCTTTTAAGCTGACCAACTGCACTTACTAGATGAAACCATGATGAAAATTTCTCAATGTAACGCGAATGTAAAAGTTCCTTTCTTGGTGTATATGTTTGAAACACTTCAACTTCTTTGCGAATTTCAGAATCATTATCTGGTTCGAACAATGGAAATGATTCATGTACCTCCTCATCGTTTAGCAATACTGTAGGCCCTTGTAACCATTTGTCCAATTTATGTTCTAAATCTCTAGAAAGTCTTGTCGCACAATCAGCAGGATTTTCATCTGAACTGACGTTGAACCATTGTGAAGCTTCTGACGATCTGAGAATCCTCTCCACTCTATTAGTAACATATGTGTAAAACCTGCGCTTTCGATTGTTGATGTATCCTAACACACTTTGCTGTCACAATGAAACTTTATTTTGTTGAAGTCCTCTTTAAAGTTGTCCAGAATAATATCTTTTATGTCACAAGCAAGCATAGCAGCACAAAGTTCTAACCTTGGCATTGTGTGACCACTTTTTGGAGCTACCTTTACCTTGCCTAAAACGAAACTTGTGTGTAATTCATTGTTCGCTAACTTGACTATCATATACGCTGCTGCTGCAATTGCTAATTCTGATGCATCACTGTAAATGTGCAACTCTTTGCTAATACAAGATGAAAGTAAACATGGTGCATATGTTCGAGAGATGTTACGTTGCTCCAATATTTTCAATGAGTCACGCCATATTTCCCATTCTTGCAATTTGTCATGGGGAATTTCTTCATCCCAATCCGAGGTTTCTGACGTCATTTTTCTCAAAAGAATTTTTCCATTTATAGTAACTGGTGCAACGAAGCCTATTGGATCGTAAAGGCTATTGACTGTTGATAATACTCCCCTACGTGTGAATGGACGTAAATCATTTGAAACACGAAAGGTAAATGAATCAGATTGCAAGTTCCAAGACAAACCTAAACTTTGTTGTATTAGAGTGTCCTCAGTATTTAATCCAATATCCTTTATATCCTTAGCCAAATCTTCAGCTGGGAAAGCTTGCATTACTTCAATAGAGTTTGACGCTATTTTGTGCAGTCGTATATTTCCTCCTGAGAATAACGCCTCTTGAGTTCTCTTGATCAATTTGACAGCATCAGCAGCATCCTTGACTGAAACTAAACCATCATCAACGTAGAAGTTTTCTTCAATAAAATGTTTCACATTCGTACCAAACTCATGTTCACTGATTTGTGCAATCTTATGCAAGCCATAATTTGCTACCGCTGGTGACGGTCGATTACCAAATACGTGTACATCCGTCTATTAAAGGATTGTTCATATCGTTGTTCTCATACCACAGAAAACGTAAGTATCTACGATGATCTTCTTGAACAAAGAAATTATAAAACATTTGTTGTATGTCGCATATTACAGCTACTGGCTCTTCCCTAAATCTCAGCAGTATACCTAGATCATTTGTGAGGTTTGGACCTGTAAGCAACACATCATTTAATGATATGCCCTCAAATTTAGCAGACGAGTCAAATACTCCTCTTATCTTCTCTGGCTTCTTCGGATAATATACCCCGAAGATAGGAAGGTACCATTGCTCAACGTGTGGTTCCAATGGAGGTGCTATGCTGGCATGATGATTATCGAGAATTCCTTTCATAAAATTTAACATGTGTTCTTGTTTTAACGGATTTTTACGTAAACTTGTGTCTAGCAAATTAGCTCTTCTTATTGCTTGTACTTTGTTATTTGGCAATACTGGCCTAGACGAACGGAACGGCAACGGAGCAACCCAATTTCCAAAGGTGCCTTTCCTAAACCCTTTGTCCATTACCTCCAGAAATCCCTTGTCCTCCATTGATAATCCTACTTTGTCATCATGCAACGTTTTTGTAAAGATAGATTTGTCGTTGCATTCATCAGTAACAGATGGTTCTGAATGAATCAGAAAATTTTCACATGGTGTAAAAAGTGTGTCACTTTGTCTGATGTTCAAAGCAATTTTGTTTGCATTAACATGACTGACGTTGTGTACCTTGTCCAGACAGGTTTCTCCAATAATTACCCAACCTAATGTTAGTTTCTGTGCATATGGTGAGTCCATCATGGGACCTATCCTTTGATCTAAAACATGATACGCTTGTGGTATATCGCGACCTATACGTATGAGTATATCACGATCATTGTCAATTTCAGGAATGAAATCTGCTATATCATTTAAGTGTGCATATTGCCGTGCAATCTCAGGAGTAGGTATTTCATCCCGTATGTCTGGAATACTATTGCATTCGATGAGAATTGGAATTTCCAGTTCAGTATTTCCATCTTCAGGACGTATTACACAACGTTTTGCTTGACGACCTTGAGTGTCAAACTTCCCCGAACATGATGTCAAAGTGTAAGTGTAATAGTTACTATTAAAACCAAGTTGATCGAATAACTCAGAACATCCTAAGGAGCAAATACTCTGGTCATCTAATATTGCGTATGCTTTAATATTAAACATTGTCTGGATCACCTTTATAAAAATGTCAACTTTAACTAGTTTTGCACATGATTTTCCAGAATAACGAATGGAATTACCACATATTTCTGTACACGTTGATTTAATCTCTGTCTCCCCACCTTGAGATGTCTTCCTAACTTGTGATGATTGAATATATCCAGATTTGTCCGATATAACTGCATTGACTGGTGACTGTAACTTGGGTTCAACATGTAATGCAGATGGATGTAAGCTACTTCTACAGACAGAGCATGGTGTCGATTGTTTACATCGACTAAACTTGTGATCTGAAGTTTCACAACATTTAAAACAAATACCGTTGTTTTTGACAAACTGTTTCCTCTCGGTAATTGACTTTGTACGAAATCCTCGACATTCATTAAAGCCATGGTCTCTTTTATGAAACGGACAGTATTTCTTGAGAGATTTAATTGATTTACAATTGATGGAACTTGAATTTCTGTTTTCCTCGCTGTAATCTCCTGTCGTGGCTTTTGCATAAATCTCGGATCATTGACAAGCTGTGTAATTTGATAACATGTGCTACTGTATGTATTTAAACCAAAACTTCGATCGTTCGAATCCTGCTCATCTCTTTGATGAAATCGACTAAAATCGTGAATGGAGGGAAGGAAACTCTAAAGTCTTGTTTGTATTTTGCGGCCCGTGTAATCCACTTCTCTTGGAGATTTTGAGGTAATTTTTCAACAATAAGCTTGACTGTTGAAGATGAATCATAATATGACAAAATTGAACCATAGCTTTCATTTTGTTTTATAGACTCAATCTCAGATAATATGTCATACAACTCATTAAGTTTCACAATGTTTTTGTTGGTAATTCTTGGAAAATTATCAAGTTTAGCTTTTAAGGCTAATTCAATCATCTCAGGACTGCCATATCTTTTATCCAATCGCTCCCAAATACGTTGCAGGCCAATAACCGGATTGACAACATTCGAAACTTTAATGCTAAGTGCTTGACTAGCAGACTCTGGTCCAAGCCATTTAATCAGAATATCAATCTCCTCAGATGGAGTAACATTTAAGTCTTGCACTACTGTTTTAAACCCAGTTTTCCAACAAGGAAAAGATTGAGGTTGATCATTGAATTTCACTAGATTTGCAAGCATTAAATCCTTTTTCAAAAGGAATTTGGTCAAGTCAGAGACTGGACTAACATCATTGTTTGTAATATCATGGTTGACAACATGTGTGGGAACGAATGTTTCTGCATTAACATTTAACCCTGGTGTTGTGCGTGGAAAATATTTAGATTGATCTCTGACAAATTCTTGTACACTCCTATTGTGGTCTCTTGTAATTTTCGAAGAAGATACTACATCAACAGTCATTAAACTACCAGCTGCGTCATTGTACATTTCAAGAGCTTCAAGCTCAGCTTCGACAGCAGCCACTTTTTGCTCTTGTTTAATGAGTGCGAGTTCAGCTTCCTTTTGTGCCACCCTCTGAACAAACTGCAGTTTAGTTTTTTCAGCTTGAGCTTTGGCTCGTTTTCTAGTAATAATTGATGACAATGAGGAATTTGATGATTTTGTTGAGACTGACTCAATTTTTGATGCGGCTGAACCTCTTTCCGACCTCCTGTGTGACCTTGGATCTAGATGTGACATTGTTGTTACTACTTAATAATTTTCTATTCACAGTCATTTACTATTCTGTCTTAGATACAGATGTATAACCATTTACCATGCCAAATTAATCCATTGAACTCAACAACAATGAGATATGTGATAATGTCTTTATTATCTTCCACATGGATGTAATGATGTGATATAACATGAATGAAGCGGTAAATGCTACAAAAAACAAAAGCAGGTTGAATGACTAAGCATAAACAATGTGAAGAGTGCAAGCTTCAGTAAAAGCAAGCAGCACAGTAATGTTAAAGTACCAGGTTTAAGTGAAATAATAACAGTGAAACTGACACTAGATATTGATAAACATGTGCATGTTCTGACTAGATATAAGTGAACAAATCTTATGACAAGATGTAAATGAAACTTTAGCATACAACGAAAAATGTGTGATTCAAGCACTAATATGATAGCAATATTAATATAATTGTTACCAATGGCTCAGTAAATTGGCAACAATTTGTTTAAAAAAAAACTCAACACAATAAAATTAAAAAATGTCAATAATTATTAGCAAATTTCAAACCAAATCATTTTACAAATACATTTTAGACTTCAATCTAATTCACAATTTTCTCACATTGTCAAATCAACAAAGTTCAATGTCGTAGTTCATCATCACAACTAATCACAATTCAAATTCACAAAATATAACCACAATTCAATTTCGATTTTTACCTCTATACAATTCTTTCCAAATAACACAGTTAGTTTTCCAATTTTCACCAATACATTTTCAGTTACAATTTTCTTTAATCAGATCACCAACTACACTACCAACAACGATATATATTACATAACATATGCTAAACTCATAATTCTTCACTTCAAAGTTAAATATTTGCAGGTTCATCTCATTAATCTGGAATTTCTTCTCATTTTATTTCTACTGATCAAATTCATAATTTCCTCTGACTAGGTTTTAAAGCCAAACTAAAATTATCAGAAACAAAGCAGTTTTTAAGAATTTTGAAATTTTAATTGACTAAATTATTATTATTATTATTATTATTATTATAATTTTAAATTTCCAAATAAAGCAAAAGGTGCCTAATATGGTGCTCAATAAACTCATGAATTATAATTGACCCCTCAATTATATAATATGACAATATCTCATCAGTCATTATAATTATTAAATAAATCTCTTCAAAATCATATTCCACTAATCACATTATATCACAAAACATCTCAAATATTTCACCTAAACCCAATATAGCACCAAATGCAGAATTTGCAGATTTAAATATTTTAAAGACAATGTAATTACTTTTGTTGTAAAAAATAAATTTAAAGTTTGGTTAAGTTTAACTGTATTTTAAATAAAATAATTTTAAAATAGCTTATATTTATTTTCAATACTCACACTATCCTCATCTTCTAAACTTCCTTTAATTTTACCACCTGTCATTCTTTCTGACCATAATATTCTGCACTCCAAATTCACTTTCACACCTGCTTTTATACCTTCAAAATCATTCATCCAACTAAATTCCCATGCACTCACAGACTTAAACTACTTAGTTGACAAACAAGAAAACTGGACTTCAAACTTTTACATAATAGTACCAGTGACCCTATAAAAATGATGACTGGACAATAGGTGGACTGAACATACAGAGATTGACTCTTAAGAGGTACCTTGAGGGATAATTTTGGCCTAATTTAATTATATAAGTAGTTTTGGCTTAAAAAAATAAAATGATTAAATAAAATAATATCTGTAACAATAATACACACGAATAATACATGCATTCTTTGCACGATATTAAATGTAAACACAAAATGGGGTAGCTTACATGGGTACAAAAATAATAAGGTACGACCCCGAACAACATTCCATCAATAATGACAATAGTCTACTAGTAATGAAAAAAATGTCAATCCATAAATGGTTATCCAGTGAGTCAATGAGTTAATTGAGTATACATACACTGTGGTGTTACATAATCTTTTCATAAGTCCTTGACTTGAGCTGAGTATATCCGTCTGCTGAAGACCATGTGGTTGTTTCGGCGGAAACACCAGAATCTTGTATTTAATATGAATATAGGCACTGCCTATTGACGAACGTAGTGACAGAAGATTGTATCTGGTATAACTGATGGGCAAGACATTGGGACATTAAATATCGGACATTTACATTATGTAAACATTCGGACATAACCGTTTTACTGAAGGGAAAAATAAGAGGTGTTGCGCATGTCACTCGTGTTTATTAGATTATCACCCTTTTCTTTTTTAATGTTAAGTCGAAAGTTCTTCCTTTAATAACGACGGGTTTGCTCGGCTTAATGATCTTGTTACCAAGGATACTTGATAACGCTCTACTGGAGATCGAATTATTTTTCAAATTACGAGGAAAGTATATGCTGTAAATACATTTATGTAGAACTTTCGACTTATTTTGTTTATTGTTTCCACAACTAACAGTCTTATTGACGAAATAAAGATTTTGATTTTGTTCAACGCGTAATGGAGACGAGATAATAGGAGATTTTATTCTACTTCCGTATTGTCCTATGGGGAGAATATTCCATGATCTTCCGGTATTCAAAAGAAATGAATGGATGGTCTACTGGTTGAACACATGATTTCCATATATCAAATACGCGTTATCTATAGAACGAACTTCGTTTCGTCGTTGCTTGGCCGCGACTCACTACGTTCGTTAATACTTTAAGGTAACGGAACGGACCCTATTCCGGATTCCATGACAGCATAATTATATATGCCAGGGGATTGCAGTAAAACACTGTATCCCTATTTTTACACTCTATCATGATCAAGGAGCTCATGATTAGTTCATAGGCAGCTATCATGTACATTGTCGTACTTCACCTGTACAACGATCTACAGTTCAGTGTCTTACGATCGGTATAAGGAAATATAGAACAGGTGTACAGTTTTTATTCTGTAAAAAAGAAACAAAAAACGATATTAAAATTGTCCACGTATAATTAAGTTTCTTACGAAATCCCAGTTATTTCAATATTTTTTGTAAAATTTTAGGACGTCGGGGAGTTTCGTCCATTTTAAGTTATAAATATAGCAGTTTCATACCAACTATTTCTTAATAGTTGTATATTGTTGAAATAAAAATGTGAAAAACGACCAGTAGTTATTGGCAGATTTTTCATGCTAAAGTGATTTTTTTTTTTTCAAAATGTCCACGTCTACAGTGTTAGAGCACACTTTTATAAGATAAAAATGTAAAAATCAAATGTTAGTTTTGACGACAAATTACGTCCAATTTCATTTAAAGATAGGGGAATTCGTAAATTTTCATCCGCTAGTAAAGAAATATTCAATGTGGCCGACATCTGGGACTTTTTCATAAAAATTATGTAATATGTTGTTTTAATTTCTTCACTAATTAAAATGTAACAAATTGAAAGGTTTTATTTTCTTTCAATTCAATTAAATAAGAAAGATATACATAAAATGGCAAAAATAAATAAATAAATAAATTAAATAAACTTAAAAATGGATAAAATAAAGAATTAAACTGAACCATCAATTAAACAAAGAAATAACTAAATAAAATTAATGAAAATTAAATAAAAAATTAATGAAAATTTAATTAAAATTTAATTACCGCATACAGAAATAAATGAAAAAATACTTAACAATAGAATAAATAAATAAATTTAAAAAGATTGTCGAAGAAAATGCACCAATAAGGTAAAAAAAAGTTCAAAAGTAATTGTCGAATATGAAAATAAAAAGATAAAAAGTAAGATATCTATAAAAAGCAAAAATAAATAAAAAATAAATAAATAAATAAATAAATAAATAAATAAATAACCTTATGTGGCAAATAAGTTGCAAAAAATGTTTTGACTCTTGCAATAATATTGAGAAACTGATGGTAATTAATGAAAATATTTCTAAATTGCAGAGACATATATAACGAACCTCTGTAAAGTGCAAGTGTCAAAGTTTGTCTGATGCAAACTTGGACACTTGCAAATTTAGAAATATTTTCCTGTTTTTGATGTAGTTAATCACCGAGGTTTATTCCTGTTTGGCCACATCTATTATTTTTATATCGAAAAAATAGGCCAATAGGTGTTGGCCAAACAGGAATATGTTGATCATAGAAAACAATGGATAATTAATTGGGCTTGGGTTATAGTCTGTTCTTTTTACCTGTAAATTTTTACCTGTAAAATCTGATAGATAGATAGATAGATAACCAACAATTTATGTAAAATTATTTTTTTTAATAAATTACAAAAAAAAAAAAGAAAAAAAAAAAGAAACAAACTTCTAGCACTAGACGACAGACAATTTTATACAATTATTCATAATAATGTAACAAATTAAAATAGCAACAAGTACATATTAAAAAAAAATGGAAATTATATAAAAAAAAACTAATGAAAAAAACATAGCACATATGGTTATATGAGAGACAAACAAAATCAACAAGTTATAAATTATTTACATACTATATAATTCACCAAAATACATATTACATATTCTCATATTTTAAGTACAAGTGAATAAAACTTTCAATTATACATGTAAAAAAATAAGAAAAAAAAACAAGCACAATGTCCATTAAGTTCCACAAATTATACAATAGTTACATTAGTCCAAATGAAGCACATGAGATGCAGCATCTGCATACTGGATAATGTCAATGTCACCCCTTTAAAGCCTCTCTTTCAATTGCACAATTCTTTCGTCAATAGAACGGTACTTTCGTCTTTTTGTAGCACGGACACCCCCGGCAGCATACTGGATCATTGTCACTTCATTGGCAGCTTGAATTTAATTTAGCAACTTCAGCAGATTGAATATATTTGGATGGGCACACCTGACTTGTTTTTTCAACTTATTATGCCAGCCTTCTAGATGGTTGGTTGTACGAGGTCCTTCATTTTCAAAGTGGTTCCATATGTCGCGGTTGTTCTCTACCCAGTACTCAGTTACATAGTCACAGAATGGTGTTGTATTAATGTCAATGTCAGCTTCATTGATACTTTCCAACGCATTTAACCAAACATCCTCCACTGATGCACTAGGAATCAAAGGGAGAACTGCAGCACGTCTCACTACCTTTGCACTTCGTCATTTTCACTATATGACACTTGTAATCCACACTGTTGTGCTTTCCTCCAAATACATTGAGTATAATGAAAAAAAAACGCCCCTTCACGGATACACCTGGAAATACTGCTTCACTGGCATTCTTTATGGCGACTTCAAAATCAACAAAGAACGTAGTTGGTTGGAGATGTATCTGGTTCTGGTTGGCGGTTGTCTTCAGTAACTGGAGGAATCTGGTGTAAATAGCCTCACTTTTCCCTGGAAGCAATGCAAAGATGAGAGGAAACATAGACCCATTAACAAACGCATGTATAGTATAAAGTTGAGTGAACACCCTTGGACACGTATAAAATGTTCCATCAGCATATACAGTTGGAGCAGCAGCTAGGTGACGCAAATTATCTAAAGTTCCAAATATCAATATTTTATCAACATGTCCATCATCACATAAATTGAATCGTTCTCCAGCTGTTGTTTCAGTCTATTCATCTTGGATGACTAGTTCATTTCGTAGCACTGGCAACTATGGGAGAAGTTTGGACCGTTGGTGATATAAGGAGGTCTTGCATGAATGAAAAGTTGGAAGTTGTTCTTCCATATGGTGCATATCATCATCCCATTCTGGAGTTCTAAGTTTTGACACTTCCTCTTCATAAATGGTGGGCACTGGAACAACTTCTTCTCTACATCTCTTCTTAATAGACTCTAAAATTTCATTAACTTTCAGTTGCTCATGTTCAGGTTGATGGTTATATAAATGTCCAAATTTCACTATGATGCCATTATGTGTATTCACTGTTGCAGAGCACGTTTTCAAATGACACTTCCAATAAGTCCTATCATTTCGTCTAAATTTAACATTGTACCTATAACCGTTGTGAACTAGACTTTGGTGACCCCTCTTGGTTTGAACATACTTGACTTGAACTTGTGCACCGGCAATACTTAATGAACAGAATGAAACAACATAGAAAATACCTAAATATATACCACAAGAACATGTCTTCAAAAGCTTGGAATACTCAGTGCATAAGCATGTACTCATAGAGTTTGGACAACTCGAACTATGTGAGCATGTGCTCAGAAAGCTTGGAATATTTAGTCATAAACTTTATGTTTAATTGAAATAATATTTAAATCAATGCATAATAACAGAGAAGATATTAATGTAAAATTTAAAAAAAATAAATGTGTTTACTGTTAATATTATGAAATAAATAAATAAATAAATAAATTTCAACTGCTATTATGATATATAAAAATAATGAAATAAATTTTACTGTTTAATATAATATATAGTTTTAATATATTATTTGAAATGTGTTAATAAATGTGAAATTCTATTATTACCCCATAGATTTAAAGGTACAACATTTATAAATAAATAAATAAATAAATTGCAACTGCTATTCAACATTTATATTTTTCTTAATTATATTGAAATTGACTATAGTTTTTACAAGGCTACCATGATCTTAAATGTGTACACAAGAAATGTTCGCCAACTAGGAATTATTAGATTTAAAATGTTGGCCAAACAGGAATACACCATCACCGAGTACACTAATTAGCAAATTAATCGTTTGCGGAACAGTTTGGTCATTCCATTCAACAAACTGTCAACAAACTTACCTGTTAATACTAGAACTAATTAATTAAAAATCTTATCATCAATGAATACATGAGTGAATAATATACACTAAGTGAAAAAGAAACCGTAAGAAAAATCACATTTAGAGAGAGATAGAAGGAGAGAGAGAGAGAATTTCTTCGATTTTAAAGCAAATTAATTGTAAAAATAATTAAAATTATAATAATAATTAAAATTTAAAATATTTTGTTCTTTTTTGTCTTCCTTGCGTTTTGTTTACGCTTTCCCTTATGCAGCAGTCTAAAGTTTTATCTTCTACACGTATATATTGCAAGTTCACATTATACGCTGTACAGACAGTAATGACAACTCTGAATAGCACAAGTAAACTACTGATCAGAGTTACGCCGCCTGATCATAGTACGTGATAGCTGAAGATGTACATGTATACATATATCTATGTGTGAGTGTGTTTTTATGTATGTGAATGTGGGTATATGAATATGTGTACATGTGTATATCTAATAGGTATAATACATTTGTTGTTTATATAAATTGAAAACGTATATATGCTTATATGCGTGATGTATAGTAGTTTATGCGAAAATGTATGCTGCCATTTGCAAAATTTATTGTATATAAAAAACCTCGTGTACCATATCTGAATTCAAAAAAAAATTGAAGAAGAAACCAGAGTGCCCGACGAAACTTATCGAACACCTGCACTGAAGCCGACCGACAAACTTTTTACACTAAGAATTATCGGGAAAAAAATGTGTGTAATTTTTATCTGGTGTCGCGTTCATATTTGTTCTACCTCCATCAATTAAAAAAAAGAATCAGCTACTTGTCTAATCATGATTCACTAATATTTTATCTCAATATTTTTGAATTTGCGATAACCCCATCAAGCGCATCTTTTTAAGTTATCTTAACTTACAATATTTCCTTTAAAGCCCCAAATAAATTTAGTCAAATGGCATTGATATATATATATATTTCTATACCTATTTGGATGGATAATAACTGCATTGTAAATATTTGAATTATTTTTTAAATAAACATTTAAACATTAAAGTTCATAAAATGAATATTTGTACTATTTTTAACCAAAAACCCATAATTGACAAACCAATAGTGTGAACAGAGTACCTGCTGCTAAGACGACTCCTATTAGTTAAGGAGAGAGAGAGAGAGAGAGAGAGAGAGAGAGAGAGAGAGAGAGAGAGAGAGTGTGTGTGTGTGTGTTAACGGACTTCCTTCATTTAGTTTTTTTCTTATTTAGATAAAATCCATAATCTTTGCCGAATATTTATTTAACTTTATAGAAATTTTAGACTTTAAACTTGCTGTAAGGTAAGTTGGTTGTAACGTTGTTTAACGTATCAATTGCACTTTTCATCTATTCCAGATGAGAGAAAGGAATTTTTCGACGAAAAGAGCCAATTTCAAAACTGATCTCGTTTCATAATATTTTGACAGCGGAATTTTGAGATTTTTTTTTTTGTTCGAAATTAATATCTAATGAATTATATGAACTTTTAGAATATTTTTACAAATTTTATCATTTAAAACTTATAGTGACACTTTGAACTATTCTTTATATCATTTTATTTAAACTATTTCGTAATTTAATCATTAATCTCCCCAAATTTTCTATATTATTTTGCCACGCGACAGGTTATTTAAAACTCCCCACGGCTTATTTTCATGTACATTAAAAACGCCAAAAACGCTTTATTGTTAGTTACCGCTGTGACACTAATTGCTCTAATGTTGTTTGTTACAATTTTAGCTCATATTGTTTGTATTACGTCATAATACCCGACATCATGTTTTAGCGTCAGTCGGATATCGGACTGCGAACCGGTAACATCCCGACTTGACTGTGTGAATAAAAGTGCTATCTTAAAAGTTAAACTTGTTATTACTGTATTTCAGTTCTCTACCATTTGACTTATTTCCCCTGTAAAGTGCTAGTTTACAAATACTCTTCTAAATAATATTCTACTTTTCTAAGTAGTTTCATTACAACTGCATATCTGCTAAATAACAAACAAGAAACTTTGTAAAAAAAAAAAAATTTATTAAATTAAAAAATAAACATTGAATTTTTTTCACAACTAAAAGCATCCAAAATTATATTTGAAAAATTTAAATCAAAGGAAGCAGTCAAAATACCATATCAGCGATT
The DNA here is from genome assembly GCA_029721355.1 of Tegillarca granosa. Lineage (NCBI taxonomy): Eukaryota > Metazoa > Mollusca > Bivalvia > Arcoida > Arcidae > Tegillarca > Tegillarca granosa. The sequence goes on from CM056601.1 coordinate 2,375,001, forward strand.
GTACCGAGGCTGACTCGGTCGCAAACTAGAACGCAACATTTTGGTCAATTCCACGCGTTCTGCGTGTAATGTAGTTTTCTACATCAGATATATCAGATTGGTGATAAAAATTATTTAAAAACAATTTTTGTTTATATGCAATGACATCTTACAGTTGTCGTACATAGCATGACGGTAACGGTCTTTCTGGGTGATAAAATAATGGTTAATTTAATTTACTAATTTTCGTTTAACAAAGTAACTATACCCTTGTTACTAGAAATAAAATATTTTGTTTCAGTATCACTACATCTTTATTTGTTCCCGTCTCTGCTGCAAGTGTTTGTGGAAAATATGTGATTACTATCAAGTGGTCGCCATTGACGTGGATCAAGGGAAATAACTCTCATACTGACTAGATATGGAATCAGACTGACCCGATACGACGTGACTAGATGTGCCAAATGATATTGACAGAAACTAGTGAGTGGTAGGATGTAGTCAGGACTATACCATGCTTTGTTGTTGATATGTCTGCATTCTTACTTAAACCTTACTTTATTTTGAAAGTGACTTTTTACATATGTGTTTGATGAGTCTAAGATACAGAAAAATTACAAAAATTTATTATCTGTCATGATTCAAATCATGTATTTATAATTGTTAAAACATGAAACAATATTTTATATGAGTGTATTCAGTTGGTTTAATAAATGAGAGTTACAAAAATCCAATTCATAATACAGATTGAATACACAAAAATACAATTTAATTTATCAAATAAAAAAAATATTGACTAAATATCTTTATCATACATTTTATCCTGCCTGCTTATGTAGACAGAAAATCGTTCCCTATGCAGGTTATCTCATGACGTGATTGGCTAGATAAACGTATGTACCCTGAATGAATATGATAAGCTTTATCGTATTTCTAATTACATGTTATATTCAGGTAAATTAACAATCAACAAATTTTGTACAATATATATATATATATATATATATATATATATATATATATATATATATATAATATATATATATATATATCGCAGCGTGGAAGGGTCGAATGTAAAAAAAAAGAGACAAAAAAGTTCATTCAATGTTTTATTGATGCGTTTGAACAATTATTTACTAGTTCGTCGAAACATTTTAGCTAATTGGACAGAACGAGTAACTGAGTCTTCCGATGAATATATATATATATATATATATATATATATATATATATATATATATATATATATATATATATATATATATACATATATACTATGAATTTTCATCACCATAAAAGGAACAAGCAATACGATAAGCTATCTGCAAAAGATAGGCTAGTTTGTGTTTGGACAACTAATGGATGCTTTGGCAGTTAAATTTCCTACTTTTACTAAAAAAAGGAATACGTGTTACTGGAAACCACGAAAATAGAAAGAAAGTCATTGATGCCAGAATTCAAACCAGCAATAAAAATATACCTTAACCTTTAAGAAATACCTTAAATACCAACCCAAGTATACTTTTGTTGTAATTACTAACCAAAATGGGACCAATGCCGCTATAGAAATAGCGGCTATTAAGTTTCTGCATATTTTTCTTTAATTCGGTAAATCTTTATTACCACAGATAATGTCTTAGGTAAAATTCGTTAAAAGCCTGACTCTCAAACTGTCTTTAAAAATATTTTAATTTTATATGTAAAAATTATCAAAAAATAAAAAAAAGTGTTAAAAAATCATAACACAGACTTCTGATTGTAAACAATTAAGTGTGATTCTCTTTTTGTAGTTACTTTCTTGTTTGATAACGGTGAAGAAACCAATTACTGACCTACCTTAAAACTCTAACTCTACAGAGATAAATTATGGCTTGAATGCAAAAAGGTTGGACATGCAATTAACATGGCAAATGAGTTACTATCACGTGATCCGTATGAGTAGACGGAACTTTTACTAACAATTAATTACCTCTTAGCTTGGCAAGACGAATAGCTATATAGTTGCGTTCCATAAATGATTCTCCGGCTAAAATTTGAGTGTTTGTCAACAACTAATCCATCGAAAAAAAATTGTGACCATCACGTGAGAAAGTAATAGATATTTCTCCTACTACTTTTAAGGGGATTACCTCATCTGCTTGGTGGGCAGATTGAAAGGAACCTTTTATTTTAATACTTAATCACAGTGCTCTAGAATATATAATCACATTACCTGTAGCGCCACTATCAATTGTTGTTCTCTCTGTATGATTTTAACAAAATACATCCAACACTTTGACGGACTTGTTCACGGTTAATGGATGACTCATTTATGGTAGGTGAAGTGGAGAAATTTCAGGCTTTATAGATGCCAGTGTTCAAAATTCTGTGTATACCAAATTTTTTTCGTCAGTTTCGAGAAAGATTACAGCTTCAGTTTTTACTGAAACACCATTGTTTAGGTGACCTGTGTGTATATGCCATGACTGACTTCTATCGTGGTTTAAGGGTAATATTTGAATGACCGTGCAATGACCTACTCTACCTTTGGTAGTCGTGGTATAGAACCCTGCTGTCACCGTTAAGAAACGACACACATAAATCAAGAACACGCGTATATGTTATGTTCTTTTAATAACGAGTCGAGTCGGAACAATGTAAGAAATATCAAATTACAAATAGGCAGACGGAATAAACCAGACACTACATCAAAACTATTGGTGTTAGTGAACATTTTGACAATAAAGCAATACTGATGTTTGCATCAGTGGACAAATGTCATATTTCAGCTTTTATGACTTCATATCTTCTTGTAAGATACTTTGTTATTTCTTCTGTCATAATTTTCGATTCCGAACCATGTTCTTCAGCATTCACTTTATCAGGATGAAAATACACTATAGCTTTCTGTAGTCGCTTTTTAGTTTCTACAGAGCCGTCCTCATTGAATTCTTCAAATATATGATCAGGATTCTTGGGCTTATATTTGTTGTAGAGGTGCTTTAAAAACTCCTTATTTTTCATATTGCTGTTGTCTTTGTCCCAAGCATTAAGTTCTTCTTTCATTTTTTCTTTTATTTCAGCCCGTTCTTTAGCTTTTTCTTCTTCTTCATGTTGCACAGTTTCTTGTTGATAACGCTTTAATGTACTAGTGCTCTCTATATACCAATCTGAAACCAGAAATAAAGTTATTATTAATTTATTGCAGAAAAAGAAATACTCTGCTTAATGACAAGTACAAACACTGTTAACCTCGACCAGACATCGCAGAAAAAAATATATTATTTATATTTGTATTATTTTTTAAATCAGTTTCTGTGTTTCTTTTGACAAGGAGCTCGAGTTTACGTTAATAACACGTATTTTCTGGTCAGTTATAAGATGTCTTATCACCCGACCTTTTATCTATCACCCTTTTTTATAGGTTTAATTGTACCTTGCTCCTTAGCGTGTTAGCTGTTACCAATCTTTTTTAACTTTAGACCAAGTCCCCTTCCAAATTCATCAGTTTTATAATGAATAGTCACCATATGAATTGTAAAATAACGGGAATCGTTGAAACATTTTATTAGTATGACCACATCCCAGAATATTTGTTCTGTGCCAAAGTAAGAAGATTTCACATCAGTGGTTGCAAAATGTATTTCTTCTGTAGACTTCTTTGCTTTTGTCTTTATGCGTTGTTTCGTGTATTTAGATGCAATTGCTATAACAAGGTACGTGGTTTGCAACTGATATTTTATATCTTGCTAAAATATTTACCTTGACTACTTTTGCAATCGTTTCCATGTCAGATTAAGTTCAAAACTTGTTTTACCTACCAGTAGTGTTGAAAGTTCTCGGATGCATCGATTCTGCTAGTCTTACAGACGCCATAAAACATTCCTTGGCTTTTGGTTTAAGTTTCAGAACCTTGTCATTCACCACTCCTAATCTTGACAAAGCAATAGCTTCCATCTCCATGTCTAAATCCCGAGTGAGGACAATAGCTTGCCGGTACCAGTCTATTATATTCCATACCATTTCAATGTTTAATGTTTCTTCATCTTTAAGCACAATTTTTAACAAATCATCACCTTCAAAGAAATGAAAATAATAATAATACGATTTAAACACGTGTTAAAATACATTGAAGTGATTCGAGCAATAGAAGCTATAAAGGTATAAGTGATACGAAAATGTTTAAACTTTAAAATATACAGTAAACAGAAACATTTTATCTTTCGTTGTATTTTTACTTTAATCTGCTGATGCAATATGATACAAAATAAGATTTTACAAATATTTTTGTCAATATCATTTAATAGCATTCTCCGTGTTTTAAGACGCGTAAATAAAAATTCGCAAAAAAAAAACCCTTGAATTATCGTGTTTCAAAATATTTAACCAACGGAGAAATTTCCAGTTTTACATTATTGAAAGAAGTGTATTTGATATAACAGATATTCAAATAATATGTTTTATGTATAAAAATATGTAACAAATACCAGTTAAATTTTGATGTGCCAGATGTGCACATTTCGGAAATTCATTCCTCATCAGTGACACTAAGACCGAAAAGTTTGATAGATAAAAAACATAGGCCAAACAGTTGAAAATAATGAATCTAAAGTTCCAAAATTATATAAATCCAAATCCAGCTAAGGAATGTTTTGCATGAGGGAACAAACCTTAGTTTTAAATAAATTGCAAATTTTAGAGGGCTGAAAATTTTGTTAAATGGTTCATTTTCTGACAGCACAAAGTACTGCCTACTGAGTTATGGATACCCTCGGGGAGTTTTACTCCACCAGCAGCGGTACCCGCTCAGGGGTAGTAAATATGTAACAAATACCAGTTAAATTTTGATGTGCCAGATGTGCACATTTCGGAAATTCATTCCTCATCAGTGACACTAAGACCGAAAAGTTTGATACATAAAAAATATATAAGCCAAACAGTTGAAAATAATGAATCTGAAGTTTAAAGATTATATGAATCCAAATCCAGCTAAGGAATGCTTTGCATGAGGGAACAAACCTTAGTTTTAAATAAATTTCAAATTTTAGACGACTGAAAATTTTGCTAAATGGTACATTCTAATCCGATTTTCATTTTTTTACAATAACATTTTAAAAAATATTCTGTATAGTATTTTTTCTGTAGGTTATTTAAAAATCAGTTTATTGTTAATAGAAGAAAATAATTTGCAACTTATTTATAACATTTTCTTAGTATCAACCAAAGTATTAATATACATGAAGGAATATAACTAAATAAATAAAACAATTAAATTAGACAAAATACAGTAAATGCAAACACATATTGGGACCATTTATTATAAAATTACTGACTTTTGTTGAACACTGCTAAACATATCCTGTGGTATAATTAAAGTTCTTGCAAACACTGTTCTATTTTGCCAGTTTGCAAAGTTTTTACTTTGTTTTTGGGATTGTGATATGGACAAGGACCGGTATGTTTGTTTTATTTATATATATATATGAACTTTATTTTTACGTAAAATATATATCAATTATTAAACTGAAGAACGGAATATTATTTTATATTTTTTGTAGGTGCAACATTATCACAGAACGTATAAAACATTATTGATGAAGTTGTTGTTGAATCAGAAATCCACTATCATTTTTCATTGTTATCATGTTTTAAAATTCAATTTGGGAGTGCAATAAAGCCTTTGTTTGACATATTAAATGTTTTGTTTTGTTTTGTTTTTTCTTTTGAATTAAAGTCATTATAACAAAGATGACTTTCAAAAAATCTTAAAAATATTGACTTGTAAGGAGAGGGAGTTAGAACCCAAAGAATTTAATATATATTTAAAAAAAACTCTGTAGGTAGCAAAATAACTTGTACGTAAGAGAAACAACATATTATCATTCTATATGGAAATATAACACCTGAGAAATGACGCCATATTTATATGACAATGACATTGATCATTACCGCCTTTTCCTAGTGCACACCAAGGTCAAGTTAAAAAACGCTAGTTCTCAATAGTATGCTACAGACAGACATACCAATTCCCAGTCACAATATTTTTATAACTGGAGAACTTGCCTGTTCTCTGTCTTTTTGCCAAGTTGTCGAGGTCATATCTAGAATTTCAAAAAAAAATGCATGACCTGACTGCAAATTGAATCCAAAATCCTAAACTGTTCCTTTTAACGACGAAAACAGTTTCAATTCGGTAGTTTAGAATAATTACAAACATTCACCAGTATTAATTGATTGATTGTTGTTGTTGTTGTTGTTTACTTCACATCAACACTTTTCGGCTAGTATTTAAAAACTTTTCATATTAATCTTAAAAAGATCATAAGATACCCATTTTCGTGCGATGAATTATTTTGTGAAAGGTTATGTTTTTTTTCCAATACCAGCCGGTAGTTCCAAAGCAGTTACATACTGCATCTCGTCTCAGCATCTGGACTGAAGTTTATGTCAGTCAGGTTTGAATTTGAGGTACTTTTTAGTTCGTTTATCAAAAAAAAAAAAAAAAAAAAAAAAAACGCAATTTTCTACAGGTGCTTTACATTTCTCTTACCATGTCGTAACGGATTGACTTATTATTTGTAATATTCTTTACACTCTAGACTTTGAAGTTTCCTATTGATTGGGAGTGTTAATGTTCTATTGCATTTTAATGAGTTTTGGAATCTAACTTCTTGATCAATATCCCTAAAGGGTTGTGTAGAAACTTTGGTTTTGTGAGGAAATGTGGGGATCCTTAAATACCTAATGAAATAAAATTAATAAACAACTGATCAAGTTCATGATTTTGTGTCATGGGTTTTTTTTAACAAAATTTGCTGATGACAGAATTACAAAAAAATAGATATTTGTGAATTGGTAGCAAAAATTTAACTTTTGTTAAACAATTACTGATAAGATATATAAAAATATTGAAAATCAACCAGCTAAAGCATCCCATAAAAATATCAAATATAAAACAACTATATTGGATTTGATTAGATAAATGGTGTTTTACGCCTCAGTTAAGGATCTGTAACTTATTTCGAGGATGCAAGTTCAGGAATAGTGGAGGAGTCTGGAGCATCTAGACCTTTAGCAAGCAAACTCTTAAACTTTTTTACACTTGGATCTACCTCAATGGGATTCAAACCTTGTTGATTAGAGACGTACGCTTTTACCATTCGACCACTGAAGCATCATGGAACACAGAATATCAAAACTTTTTATAGACTTAAATTGATTTTAGTTTTTAGTCTTCAGAAATTTTATCTTACATTTATTTATTTAACGTTTGAATCGTATATTCAGATTTACATTTTATTTGTCCCACTGTTTTATACATTTTATCTCGTTCTATACAAACATTGTTTCTTCTGCTTCTTAATCCGTTTCTGTCTTGCCAACACTTTGTTATGCTGAGGTATTTAGAAAAGCTTTTTATATTTTATGTTTTAGAATTCTGTCCAACTTGCATTGCTAACGAGGCAACTAAAATAAAATACAATCAAGTGTATTAAAGATTTGATGGTATCCAACTAGATGAACATCTCCAATCAAAAAAGGAGATTGTTAGTCATTAAGTTGAAATTTAAGTTCTGGAATTAGTCTCATTAACTTCTTTCAGAACATCCTTCCTTCAGTACTCAGACTTACTCATTATCCTTACATTTCAGTTGTGGATATAGTCTAATTTCCTCTTTTAGAGCATTCTTACTTCAGTAGATAGAATTACAAAATGTTACGAAAATAAAACAAGCCTCTTTAATTTTAAATGTTTTAATCAGAAAAATAAAATGATTAATACTAAAGTAATAATAAATTGTATATAACACATATTTTCTTCATTTCTAGTTAACAATATTACTATACAGACCCTATAAAGTTTTTTATTTGATGTTAACATGCTGCGTTAAAGTTATAAAAAGCAACATTTATTGCTAGACAGACTTTGTTTGTGAATAATTATTTCTCATTTAGTCCTTACACATATAATGTAAGTGGTCAGTTTATGTGATTCAATGGGAAACATTTGTCGTTTTATATAGTGGGTTAAGTCCCCCTGAATACAGGTGGCGTACGAATCGATCCGGTCCTAGCTTGTTGCGACCGCCATATTGACGTACGTAACGTAGGCTGTATCATAATATTGAATGTGATGATGGCTAGCAACTTCGGTGATTATGGATCGTGGGATCTTTCTGCACTCAAAGAAGAACTTAAAAAGCGCGGTGCGAGAGTTTCAGGTCGGAAAGCGGAGTTAATAGAGAGGAACATATTAGCGAATAGTTTCCTCATTCAAAAAGTCTAAAAGGGCTTGGTCTCAATAACAAATAGATCTACATATTTTTCCAGGATTCAAATCATTCGATACGATGGCACTGACGCTATAAGCGAATTTGTGGTAATCATTTAATTAAACGATAGGCTGTGTTAACAGTCGTTTGTCATTTATGTTACAAAATGCCGACATTTCCCGACTTGGCAGGCATCTTTCTACTTTCATTTTACACTACAGTAAAATACAGGCTAAGTGTAACTGTCTATATAATCATTTACATATAATATTTTGGTGATTTTTTTTATCATTAAATAACAGTAGTAGGTTTTTGTGTAGTTTATTGTTACAAAAGTGGTGTTAATGCCCAAGAGGCAAGACAAAGTCCAGATTCTTGAATGGTGTAGGAAATCTAGAGTGCCCAAAGAGAATCACTGAGCTACAAGCAAACAGACAAACTTTACTTGTGACTATGTCTAACAGATTTTAACATGCTGTAAAAAGCATTTGTTGTAAATGCACATAACATATTTATCAGAAATATTCATGTATGGCAAATCTGGGTTCAATACCAGGCCACAAAATACTTAAGTTGTAAAATATTTGAAGTTTCTGCTGCTAGCCTTGGCACTTGGCTTTAATGGGTTAGAATAAAGACTGGCTTACCTAGTGTAAGACTAAAGGGGGGAAAGTAATACAACCTTAAGTTTCAGTTGCTCAGCTTGGCACTGTCGCTGAGCATTAATGCCTAATTATGAGTTAAGGACACAACCTGCTTGCCTACTGCCTGGTTAAATTTGCTAGGCAACCTACAGCACTGATTTCAATAATTTGGTTAAATATCTGGTTAAATAACTGTTTGCAAATTAACAACCCCACCACTTCTTCATGGCAGAAAATATGAGTCTGTTGTCTCGGATCAGTACTCCAATAAGACTGAAGTGGCATTCATGTAAGCAAAACACATCCATATATTGCAGCTTCACTTGATGCTTTAGTTGCTAATTCTGACAACTTTGTGGATTAAAATGCCCATATAGTGCTAAAGATAGCATGATTTCAGAAAGAACTGTTCCTTTCTTAAAAAACAAAGATGGTGATCTACAGCTCAGTACTACACATGATTACTACTATCAGATACAAGGTCAACTTTTCTGTACAAATGGAACTGAATGTGATTTAGTTGTCTATACATTCAATGATATGAGAATTGTAAATATTAAAAGAAATGAATCTTTCATTAATGAAATGGTATCAAAACTCATAGAGTTTTATGAAAAATATTTTTAAAATGCTGTACTATAGAAATTTTTTTATAAGGAATATGAAAAATATTCATTTTGAAGTAATGGTAAATTATTGACTTGTTACATTTTTAATGGTATGCTTGTATTGAGGATTAAGACATCAGTCTTTAAAAATAAAAATAGAAAAAAATCATTCTTTAAAAGCTACTTGTCTAAGGAAGTTTTCAAATAACACTTCAATTTTACATAAATTCTAGAAAGAATTAAAGATTTGTTAAGAGAATAAAATTTTCTTAAAAGTTCATATTTAAATACATTTTTTAACTTCTAAAGAGAATTCTATGAAAAATGTAAACACACATTCTTGTATTGTGAAAAAGTATACCGGTAGACTTTTGGTTCAACAGTAATGGCTAAATAACATGCATACAAAATAAACTTTTTCTGACAAATTCAAGAGTCTTTTTTAAATTAAATGTGAAGTACATGTACATTTTAACAATTTGTGTATTAAAATCAAGTAATATACCAAAATATTCTTTACTTGTACCCATTGTAAATAAAATGTCATTTAAATAATAGTAGGTGTCATTTTTTTGTTATTTGTGTTTGTGGCTCAGCGTATTCAGCATTAGCCTTGTAGTCCACTGTCTCTCACCACTGTGGGTTCATACCTTATATGGGCTCATATGTGAGAAAGTGGTTTCACCTGCCATTGGCCTTTATTGGTTGGCTCGGTGTCAGTATAATGTGACCAGGTGGTATATAGTATGTATCTGCCAAACTGTGTATCGGTGTACCAGCAATATAAAGATAACATCAGTCTGCACTTGTCAAGTAAAAGACACTTCAATCATGCACCATGCATGTCATGACATGATTGTAGAATTGTTAAAGCAATGTTAAACAATAAACAAATCATCATCATCACAAAGAAGAATTAACATCATCATCATCATCATCATCATCAAGATTTCAACATCTTTACCAGCATGGGATAACAAAAAGACGAATATGAGGGGCCATATTTAAAGAATAATATCATCAGACTGAATATAATTTTGTCAAACATTAAAGAAAAATAATTATATTAAAAATAAGAATAATAAACTTTGAAACAAAGCAAATGCAATCAATTCTTATTATTACATTGACTTCATATGTGAAACAGAAGTCATATATAAAACTAAGATTTTTATTGTTTCTGTATAGATCCTGAATTGGAGGTTGTTTTGACCCAACTCGCCAAGGATTATTTTTTATGTTGTTTGGGCAAAATACAAGGAACGAGCTGCTAAGAGAGGGTGGTGCTTGCCAAAGGGTTACATGTAGGTCAACATTACTTGAATCCGAAAATCTGACTATTTCTCGAAAATCCGAGTCATCTCGGCCTAGCTCTTGGCGATAGTATATGTGTATGATCTATCACTATTTATAATTACAATAGCGTATAAGTCATTTGGAATGAGAATTGTTCGCATTTGATGAAAATAGCAATGTTGTAAATATATTTATAAAGTTTGATGTACCAAAGACGGTTTCTCCGACATAATCGGAGGGCAAAAATGTTCCCTGCAAACAACGCTAGTCTCCCACAATTTATATTTTTGTTCTGAAGAATTCCTGCGAATAGAAGATATCCACTTTTTCCTTAGTTTCATATCTTTGGGAAAATAATGCCCCCCCCCCTTTATTTGAACATCCAGGTACGCAATAACATGTATATGGCATTTTGATAGAAAAATCTCCTCAGTTACAGTGTAAACAATGGCTACGGATGGACCGGATCGATAGCAGCGCCACCAATTTTAACGTAACGAACCATAACTCACAAATGTAGGCCATTGTTCTAAATTGATTAGAGGTAAAACTATGATATCCAGAACTTGTAACGATGTAAAAATGTTTATTAACAAATGAAATCACAGACAAAGAAATTATTAACAATCAATGTATTTTGTCGGAGACAATAATGCTCTTGGCTAAATACAAAGTTGAGTGATAACAAAACAAAATGAAAAAAATCAACTCGAGGCCATTTTTATAGGTATATGTTCGTATGAATAAAAATAATAATAATAATTATTAACAATAATAATAATGATGATGATGATGATGATTGTTATTATTATTATTATTATTATTATTATTATTATTATTATTATAAAAATTGTGATACTACTATGCCTCAAATAAGAACTTAAACATACCAGTATTAAACTTTAAAGATAGAATAATTATATAAAACCACAAAACATTCTGTATACACCACTATTAACACTGCTTTATAAATAATACCCATTGTACCCATTGAAATATGGACTTATGGAAAAATTATCAATTAAAATTTCAGAGTAGACAAAATTACGTTTTAAAATGAATAAAATGCAGGTCTGTACATAATCATTTTTGTTCATTATGCTTGTTTTAGGCTGTATTTGTTTTGGCATCTTCTAAATACTTGACAATATAAACCCGACTTTCGAAACAACCAACCCATAGTAAATTGTTTGTGTCAATAACCAATGGACCAGGAACATCTTGTAGATCTTTCTCAGTCATCAGATATTTAATTAACTGACCATTTTTATTTAAGATGTGGATCTTTTTGTTTAAGTCAGACAAAATAATGTGTCCAAACTTATCACACTTTACTCTTACAGGGTCAAACATTTCACCTCCCTGTCCTTTATATGTACATTTTAACCTCCCACTAGCATTTAGAATGACTACATGACCACTGATATCAGTTGTTCTGTTTACAACACATATATCCTTATTTGTATTCTCGTCAATTCCAAATGGAAGTATAAATAACCTTTTATCATTATCATATTCATATGTTGTCAATATTTGTCCAGTAGTGGTCATCCTGGTAACAAGGCTTTTACTTGTTTTATTTACATCATATGACGATTGATCATACATTGTAACCAGGATATGGCCATCACTGGACAGACATAGACATACAGGAAATAAAGGTCCTGTATACAGTTGTTGTTTGATTTGTCCGTCCTTTGTTACCTCATATATGTTATTTGTGTCAGGAACGGTACATAGGTAAGAACAAAATCAAACACCTGAAAATCTAATTTAATACAACCTTGTACATGACCATTTTTGTTTACTCTATCTATATTGTATTCACCTTGACATGTTAAATACGCTGTAGTATCTGATACGGGACAGATAGACATAACAGTAGTAGTCTTGTGTTTAAATTTTGATAGAATGTTAAGTGTAATGTCAGGAGATGCCGGAGATGATGTGGTTGGGTCTGATGATATTTCACTAGTCCTGACAATGTCAGCCTTTTTGGTTTTGCATCTAGTCGTATCTAGATCAGTACGTGATGTTGGTGTTTCCAATCCATTTGGTAATGTCATTCTGTCAGTGGTCAAATTGCTGTTTTCAGACTTGCGGTTCACTGGTTTTTGATAAATGGACTTTGGTGATGCAGGCACATCTGTCATAGGTATTTTGTAAGAGAACGTCGTCGGTGCCGACTCTTGGTCAGGTTTTGATAAAGAGACATTTGGTAATTCAGACACATCTTTTACGTTTACGTTGGATAGCGTATTTGAAGATTTATTTTTCACTGGTTCTGTATGAAAAAAATCATTATCAGATGTATCGCCCTCTACTACCTCTATCAATCCAAATGACATTTTCATTGAAGTCACATCGATTTCACCTGCAATAAATCTTGAGTGATGCATCTTTACTTGTCGGTCATTTGACTGACATGTCTCCAGTAATTCTGAAACTTCATTTCTGGCCATTATTTTGTCTATGTCAGAGCCTGACGTGAGACATTTGTTGAAGTCTAAATATTGACTTTCAAGTTCTTCAACTAATTTTGTTACATTGTCTTGTAATTCTGATAACCGAAATTTATTTTCATTTGTTGTTTTTTCACTCTCCTCTATCAACATGGATTGTATGTTTTTTATTTCTTGAATTATTGCATCTGTCAGTGCTTGGATGTTTTTAACATTGGACTCATGTTGTTCTTGGTTGCTGGTTTGTAAATTTTCGAACCGTCTCAGATGTCACCTTAACACAGTTATATGATTGTCTTTGAGGTTGTTTAAATGAACTCTTAATTCTGTTGACATTTCTTCTGAAGCCTGTTTTATCATAGAACATTTGTGGTTATTATGGTTACTGGTTATGCAAAATGAACAAATGAATATCACACAAGTGTGACAATAAAATATTACGTCCTCACCTGGATGTGATTTGCACCTAGACTCGGCCTTTGAGGACGGGAGTGGTCCATGTTGATCTTTTAATATTTTGTGGTCCCTAGTCTCCTTCAATCTATTATGAGCCCTAGTACAAATGTCACACATGTATACCTCACAATCCAAACATTTGTATATACATGTGTCAACTTTTGTGTCACATAATTCACAAATTAATTTTTTTCCTACTCGGTCATGAACTTGAAAACCTCCAGTGGCCATTTGTCACAGACTTAAATAAATCACAGTTACAGTGTTTATAACTATATTCTAGGATACATTCATTTGAACATTCAAGATGTCCTCCATAAGTATTTTAAAACTTCCTTGTTACGGACATTGATGAGATAACAGTCAGGTGATATATTTACAAATGAATAAAAGTTTTAAAGTAGGAAAGCTGTAAAAGTAAGTCAGTTTTAAATTTATCGAGAATACATTGATCATATAATCTATTATATAAGAGTATATAATTGTATATAAAATATTATTGCAGACTGAGCTTTAAAGTGCATCGAAATAAATCAATTTTACACTGAATTTGATTTTAAGTTTGACCATTGAGGATTAAGTTGGATATTTCTAGCAATTTTATATTGGCATATTCACAATTTTTAATATTTCGTTTTATAAAAAACCTCCGCATATCACATACATGTTATTGTTGTTATGCTATTCTTGTTAACAAGAATTATCAATGTTATTATATGTATATATTGACAATCCAAATCAAATTCTCTGTAATAAACAATTTGACGAGTGATTCGATCTATCACAACATAAACCAAAAGCTTCACGTGCGACCTTTCGTATTCTGACGTCAGAGTTTTGCATCACGGGAAAATATGATGTAAACACAAATACACATGACAAGACGCGGAATGTAAACAATCCATCGTGTCCGGAGAATAAGAAAATCCCGTTCGATATTACTACTGCACTATCATCCAGTTCTTTTCAGTCAGGATTTCTCACAAATTCAACATTCAGTACTTGTACATAGTGTAAGCATAAATATGAATTGTAAAAGCACAGATATTTAAATAAAACCTTGACACCTTTATCTGTTGTTGTCATTTTTTGAAAATGAGTACGGGTAGACGGAGCTAACCCAGTTTGATGCAGTTGAAACCTGTTCGGTATTCACAAGGAATTTCCACGAAAATTATGAATGAATCAATCAAATTTCAAACATTTTTAAGTTGTAAGCTACGGATTGTAAATATAAGCATTAAACTTTGTTTGTAATCGATCTATGATGATTAAGATCGAATGGCTCTCGCGCTAATTTGAATAAACCACGAAGCAAAGTTTAATGCTTAAAAATTCCTACCTAGTGGTATTTCTCGTCATTTCGTCAGTCACCTGTTCACTTTGGAAATTGTCTAGCAAACACCCAGTAGTCGATATGAATTGTAATAGACGGCCGAAATTTGGCATCGATCAAAAATTTATTAATAATGATTTGCGATTTATGTTAGGAAGCATAAAAGAGGAATGTTTTAACCCAAATAATATCTCAATTATTAGCCTTTTCTATTTTTATATTTACTGTAAATTTAGTAATTTAGTTCAAAAATATGAAATGTTTGTGTGTGTGTGTGTTTGTGTGTATTTGTCTGTGTGTTTGTGTGTCTTTAGTAAGATAAAGAGAGAAAGCTCATTTTCTCTCATTTTTATATGTTCTTAAAATAATAATAATATTGACCACTGCCCATAATTTTTTCCAAGCCTCTTGAACAACGTAAGGAATTTGCTAAGGAAAACAAACTTTGTTTTGGGTGTTTAGCAAGTGGTCATGTTTCTGAACGATGCTGACAACGAAAACAGTGCAAGGATTGCTTCAAGATGGATCCAAGTTCCCTGCATGAAGATGTAGTTGTAAAAATGTAAAAATTCAGAACAACACAGGTACAAGTTATGAAGATACGACACAAAAACATCATTTTCCTGCTACTTGGGCTGCTCCGGTGATTGCGATACTACTATGATAGTACTTGTGTATGTATCTC
Organism: Tegillarca granosa; assembly: GCA_029721355.1. NCBI lineage: Eukaryota > Metazoa > Mollusca > Bivalvia > Arcoida > Arcidae > Tegillarca > Tegillarca granosa. The sequence continues at coordinate 2,390,719 of CM056601.1, forward strand.
AATGCGAAAATCCCGAGAAAAAAGTTTTGGTTTATGCCTTGTTAGATTCGCAGTTGGACACTTCGTTAATTTTGAACACAACAACGGAAAGTTTTGGGTGTACACTTATTACTGTCTATTATGCGCGCCGAAAACAAGCTGGTAAACATTGCGGACTTTTATGTACGAAGCGAAAGCTATTGTTAACAATCGACCATTAACTACAGGCATCTTAAACTACCTTCATGTGACCGAACCTCTGACGCCTATTCACCTGATTACGCTCAAATTCATATATATATATATATATATATATATATATATATATATATATATATATATATATATATATATATATATATATATATATATATATATATATACGTTATATAATTAAGCTTGTTCCCACTACGGGGGCTTTCTACAGCGAAGAAAACTCCTTACAATCACATTGTTGACTGAAAAATATTGCAATCCTAGGCTAATCATGGCCTTTTATGACCGTCGTCACAATAACGGTGTTAATTATGGACTCACTGTATCCAAATTTATACTAAATATGATAGTCCCTTGTTCCTTTTGAAATTGACTTGTACGTGACACGTGTAGCTAGCTAGACTTTGTCAGCTTTTAAATTTAATACTTTTTTCGTAATTGGACATGGACTGGTATTTTTGGGTGTTTCAGAGGTCTGGATATGTTTTCAAAATTCAATTGAATATTGGATTTTAAATAGTGTAAAATCGAGAATTAAATATTTTTTCTTTTTTTCTTCTTTTGGCAATTTAAATAGCGAGAAATAAATCGGACAAATCTTCTTGATATGCTCATCAGAAAAAGATGGATTATTAAATCATCTTGTTCAACATTTCTTTTTACTACATTTTATAAATTATATTACACAAATTTGTTAAATGATGGAGTTTGGTTGCAATATATCTTTTTATTAACTAATATTAGTGGAAAATTTGTTTCTCAAAAACGATTTCCAACACCATATAGGAAAACATAACCAAAATAAAAAATTTCTCTTTAAATATATTTAAAATATTTAAATATTTAAAAAGTAACAAATGCACAAGGATAAAAACAAAATCTTTTTAATTGACCTCGTTGCAATTGTTATTGGAAAAGATTATAACTAAAAACAGATAGTGAAATCCTTAAAGATATAAAATTAAATGACAAAAGTGGTCGTTTTTCGACCTTGATCAAATATAAAATATCAAAAATCAAATTATATCTGTTTGAATTTTTAAAAAAATGAAAATTAAACATCCGTGTTGCTCAATTTTACCAATTAAGTTCAAAGATAAATTTAAGGCATAGGAACTCAAAATGTTTTAGTGAGCCTACAATAGCTATATCTTTTTTAGATTTTTTCAAGGGCAAGTTTTATCTAAATTGAACAATTAATGTTTGTGTTATTGCCACGCTTAATGTGATTTGTTAATACATTTAATTTCCGTTATAAGTATTCCAGAATAAACCAGGTTCGTCAAATGCTGTTGGCAAATTTAAGCTTTTATATTTCTGTTTGTTTTCTGGCGTTCCAGGTAATATTGATGTTAGATATTCGTTTAAAATTTATCTATCGAAGATCAGTTTTCGCTTACATTCTTTCATCAAATACATTTTTTTCTAAATAACCATAATTTAAAAAACACTTTTCGTAATTTGAATCATGCTTCAAATATGACGTATAATGCAAACTTTAGACTTCTCGTCATTCCAAGTTCCTTTTATGTTCAAATTTGATTTTGCACGTGACGTGGCGGGTGTAGCTGGCTGGAAAGAGGGGTTCACGCTTTTCTGAGCGCCCGGCCTCGCTTCATTGATGGAAGTTCGTTTGTATAACTGAACTAGCCGGTTTTCAGAGTTTATGCTTTGTTACTAATTACTGATTATGTAAATTCAAAGAAATGTTCTTATAAAATAATTTTTCTTAACTTTGATTTTAAATTTCGCGGTTGTGGCTTGTTAAACACACAGTGCTTTCCCTTTTTTACCACAAAGTACCTGGTCTAACTTTCCTAATTCAAGTCTATGTGTTTAACTTAATTTTCATTGCTTTTGATGGTTAATTAAACATTGGCTGGTTTTGTGTGTATTTGATTGCACACAATTACCTTAACTAGTAAGTATTTAATTTTATGTTTAGAATAAATAACTCGTAACGTGTAACTACATTACGTTAATACTTAGACCGAACTGTCTGCTTTACCGATGTTTAGGCATATTTATTGCCACCATAATCTTTTTTGTTTTACCGACAGGATAATAAGTTCTGATATTAACACAAATGTGTGGTAGTCATAACAAATATTAACTTATTATCATTAAGACCGATAATCCAACCTGATGCAGGTAAAGTCTAGACATTTTTTCCACCAGATGAATGTAGTAATGAAGAATTACAATAAGCGAACTTTTTTAATATCAATACCAAGTATTGATCAACTTTATCAGCAAACTGTTTGAATAAATTTTATATTCTCGGCGCACAACAAGCAGCCTTGAATAATAAATTTATCGTTTATGATATTCATCAATGGCTTAATATTGGTGAATCTTTTTTCAATAAAATTGACAACTGAACATTTAATCCAAAGATACTTAACTTCCATAAATTTACTAACAGGAATACATTTCTTACAATATTTCCTTTACAAGGGTCAATTTACTTAGTGTTTGACCTTTAACCTTAAAATATTATAATTGTGTGACAGGTTATGTCAAGTGTGACATGATAATGACAGAAAACTAACGTAGTATTTGGCCATGTCCAGTTATACCTGTGTAAGTCGAATATTTAAACACGCACTTAGGGACTGACGTAATAGGAAATTTGTCCAATGATTCTCAGGAGGAAAAGTTGCCTATTTTGCTATATAAGAACTACAATATGCATTTTTCAAACATCAGCAAAAGAATTTGCAGACTCAACAAATCTATTTTTCATTTACTATATATTTTCTTGTAACATACAATAGTCTGGCAATATGAAATCTATTGTATTGATAGCCATCTTGATTTTTGCTGTTGTCAACATTCAAGGTAGGTTTATTTATTTATTTATTTATTTTGTATTCATTTATTTGTTTATTTATTTATTTATTTATATAAAGATGATCAGTGGAACTTAATGATCATGAGTTTTAATTTTTAACACCATTTTATTGTTTCTTTGTGTTTCTCAAACTAACTTTCTATCAATGTCATGATCGTCGTTCTAATTTTGTTAATTTTGATAAAGTAAAGTATCCAAGGGTAAAACCGAGACACTTGTTATTTTAAATGCTTTATTTTTTAAAAGTTTAAAACTAAGCACAAGACACAAGTTCACATGAAATTTCAATAACATATGCATTTAAAAAAAAGTAAAAATTACTTTTGAAACAAAAAATATGGAGCTTAAAATCAGGTCAACGTAAAGTATTTTATACATTCTAAAAACTAGGCTTGTCAGTTTTATTATTGAACTTTTTATTATTAAATATAATTTTGAAAGCAGTAATATCACTTCCTGGATTAAAATCTCCAATGAGACTGAATATTATAATGATTTTTTGCATTTTGCTAAGTTATTTTTAGAACCTTTCTTTCACTTTTATTTTATCAAGTAATGTTTAAAGAAGGTTTTTATCTCTATCTAGCACGTACCTATGGTAGGAGACGACCAGTGATGAAGCCCATTGTAAAGCCAATTATACAACCACAGATCTGTCCAGACATACCATGTCCTCGTCTGTTTATTGAACCTCGATGTAGGAGAGAAACCTATTATATCCATTACGGTGTTCAGTGTATGGGTTGCCCAGACGATATTTGTATACGATGGCGGGGCGGTGCCAGACATTCGGACAATGACGACTGGGAGTTCGGTAGAAACAATTTACATGCTAGAAAAAACTGGAGATCTAGACGAGACAAGTAAAATCGCCAGCTCTGATAGAGGTAGGATATCAAAGATACTGAATTACCAATATGAAAAGTTTTCTTTTGTAAATAAGCATTTTGTAAAAATGACTATGAGAGAATCTTATAACTGTTTGAATGACTAAAACTTAAATCTATAATGTTTTACCATCACTAATCGAGGGCCTATGTGGCCGAGTGCTCTAGAGCGAGCGCTTATCCTTACGCCCCTATATGTCTAGGTTTAAACCCCATTTGAGTAGAACGTAGTGATAAGGTTTGCCAGTTTTAAGCGCCGAAAATCAGTGTATTTCCAGGCACTCTGATTTTCGCCGCAATCTCTTATCTGGCTTGTAAGTTTTGCTGCCTCGATATAAGAATCTTGACAGGGTCGTAAAACACTATTTATCCAATCCATCATTGATTGGATATTTGGTGTTCATCTAGCGAATACCTATAAAATCTCCACCAGTAAAACGTACCTTCTCAGCCTCTCGGGTTTATCTGTATTGGAAACAAAATATTATAACATGTTTTTTAAACATTGTTTTTTAAATTTGATCGTTTTATAGAAAAAAACTTCAAGGTGCTTACCCTTCCTCACTTCCTTGATGGAAGTGCACGTGTATAACATATTTTGCCAGTTTGCAAAGTTTTTACTTTTTTTGGGATTGTGATATGGACAAGGACTGGTATGTTTGTTTTATTTTTATTCATATAAACTTGTTCACTATTGATTTTCTTTAAACATAATTTTATATTTCTTTGTAGATGCAGCACAATAAAATTGCACTTTTAACTACATCGTGGAGCTTTATCGATGAAGAAGAATAAGAAATCCAATATAGCTATTCATTGTTATCGTGTTTCATCATTTATTCTTTATTGAAATAAAAATTTTCCTTTTTATATATATCAAATGTTTTGTATTTTCAATTTTCGTTATATTTGTAATTTATTACATGTATTTATATGAAAATGCAAGCGTATTTTCTTCAACGGTGTTTAAAAACATAGACAAACCAGGAAGGGAGAACAAGCAGCCAAGATTTGGAATAAAAATCATCTTATAGCAGAAAAACTTATACTTTACAATGCACAATTCAAGAGAAAAACAATATTTAAACAAATGGAATGCGGAAACTAAGACAAATGGCGAGCACAAAGACATAATACACAAGAGTAAGATACAATTTTTAAAATTTTTTCTTTTTATTTGTAAAAATTGTTTTGACTTTGCTAACACTATTTACCCAATGCGTCCTCCATACACACTGAATCGCAGAGATCGTAAGAACACACTGAATATATATTATTAAAAAATTAATTGTGGTTAAAAAGTTCAAAATTATTATTATGCTTGTATAGAGATGTCGTAGATTTAAGCCAATAAACCTTTTTTCTTGATACTTTTTAAGCATTTCTAAGCTGGATTTGGAATCGTGATTTTGGAACTTTGGAATCATTAATTTTTAAATTTTTGGATTACCTTTTTTCTATTAACTTTTTCGGTACAAAGTTTTTGGTCAAAGTTAAATACACAGATCAGGTTTTACAGATACAGGTGACCTGAGTAAAACCAGACATAATGAAGGTGGCATCATTGTTTTAGCTTTTACAATGTTAAATGATGTATATAGGTATTGGTTTTAAAGGTCATTTTTAACAAAATTTCTGTATTCAAACATTAAAAAAATAAAGACAAGATTACAGATTTTTATATATAACAGTTATAATAATAATTTTGTAACAGGAATTTTTTTAAAAATGAACAATCAAATATTATACTTAAATAGAAAAATTGTAAATATAACTACTTTACAAACGTTGCTTCATTTGAAAATTATTCAAAAATTCAATATGGTTAGTTCAGAAGTTAAAAAGGTTTTCTTGCAAATTGGTTTACGTGCTTCACTTATGTTACCTGTCAATATTCCTTTTATCTCATAAATAAAAACCCAAATGCAACAAAAAAAAAATGTTTTTTTTCTGTTGTGTATTGTTCTCACATTTTTCAAATCAGACAGAAATCAAATGATTCAACACTAGTTGTGTTGCCATTTTCTTCCTGGACGGGGTCTTTTACTCCCCATTTTGTATTTTTTACAATTTGTCAAGGTTTTGTCGCAGAAGTGTGAACAGTATGATTTTATGATTCACCAAGACAAAAAGCACAAAACATAAAACAAGGTGACTCTAAAGAAATACAAATGATCTAGTAATAGTTATATTTATCTGGCTTCATTATATATAAAACAAACATACCAGTACTTGTCCATATCACAATCCCAAAAACAAAGCATATGCTTTATTTGCTGTCAAAACCAAATAGTTATCAGAAATAACATAGGTGATCACAAATACTTTTAAGCTCTCCTTGACTAATAAAAGTGTTTGATTTTCTTAAAGCAGGTACTAGTTGGTTTTAATGGCATTTCTTTTATCAAGTAAATTGTCTTTATCAACAATTCCAGAATGAAGCATGTTCTATATTTGGTAGTGGTCGAATGAAAATGACGTTATATACATCTGTTGGGTCATTCTGGCTGTTCCTAAAACTATTGATTTTGATTATATATGGTCTTTTAAAATATTGCTATGAGATTTAAGTTTTTATCTAATAGAAATATTCTTTCATCTAATACTTTAAGTAAACATTTTTAAAACTTTTTAATTTTACTTCAGTTTAAATGTTCAATATGAGGGTGACAAATCAGACAAGAATAAACAGTCTTATGTATGTTTACTGCAGCAAAGACGCTAATTATTCTAATTATACTCTCTAACTTTTTGCTAAAATATGCATTTTCTGATTTATATAAAAGATAAGATTAGATAGACAGTGTATTGTTCTTTATGTACCTATTAATTTGTCATCCTTTAAAAGTTTGCTGCATATCTATTGGTAAATTTTAGGGTCAATTGAACAAGAATTGTTATTCTACTTTGGTATATTTACGCCCGCAATGTTTAGCAGCATATAGAGGAAATATCGCCAAAATCGAGAAAACCTTTGTTATCCGGTAACAGTAAAAAATGGGGAAAAGGTTTGCAAGTAAAGGGGAAAAATAAAATAAAATAAAATAAAATAAAATAAAATAAAATAAAAAATAAATAAAATAATATAAAATAAAATAAAATAAAATAAAATAAAATAAAATAAATTAAAATAAAATAAAATAAAATAAAATTAAATTAAATTAAATTAAATAAAATAAAATAAAATAAAATTAAATAAAATAAAATACATGTAAAATCGAATTAAATTCAATTAAATAAAATTAGATTAAATTAAATAAAATTTAGAAATAAAAATAAAATAAATTTTCAGCCGTCTAAAATTTGAAATTGATTAAAAACTAAGGTTTGTTCCCTCATGCAAAGCATTCCTCAGCTGGATTTGGATTTATATAATTTTGAAATTTAGATTCATCATTGTCAACTGTTTGGCTGGTGTTTTTTATCTATAAAACTTTTCGGTCTTAGTGTCACTGATTAAAAATGAATTTCCGAAATGTGCAGATCTGGCACATCAAAATTTAACTGGTATCTGTGTTATATATAAAAAAAAATAAATAAATAAAATAAAATAAAATAAAATAAAATAAAATAAAATAAAATAAAATAAAATAAAATAAAATAAAATAAAATAAAATAAAATAAAATAAAATAAAATAAAATAAAATAAAATAAAATAAATAAAATAAAATAAAAATAAAATAAAACAAAAAATAAAAGAAAAGAGAAGAAAATAATAAAATAAAATAAACAGGTCCATGTTTAAAGAAAAAAGGATAAATATCGCTTTTTAGGGTAACAACGTTACACTGGTTTCGGTGGGTAACACGACTATATTCTGTTGTGAAGTAAATAATCTTAGACATGATACTTTTATCATAAATCTGTATAACTTATTATGTATCTATCATTAATTAAAATGTGAACCTTTGCAGATTTGGGTGTCGTGGCTTTTCCGTTGCTTAGGCCATGTTTGAAACTATTTCGTTATATTGAATTTAAAAAAAACAAAGACATTTTCTATATTTTATATACTATCCGCTTGTTGCAAGCAACTACAACATATGCTGACAATTCTTCAATGCACCAAGGGCCCTTCTGTAGTATACCAAGGCTACGTTAGTTTTATTCCATACTCTAACAATTTGTATCAAACATGTTTATACGACTTCACATTTATAGTTTCTTATAAAACAACAATAAAAATAAAATCAATGAACTGACAGAAAGACCCATTTCATACACAAAAGTATATAATCCTGCCACCAAGCGGTACGCGGATAGAGAAATTTATCTTATACTTATTTCGCTTGTTCAATATAGAATGACATTTCTCTGTCATACATAATTAATTGAATATATCACTTAAGTACAATGATTTCGATGTTTCGAGATTAAAATACAGAACATTTTGTAAGGAGAGACTGCGTTTACTTCATTTTGTGAGATGATACTTTTTAGATTTGATGCAGTGCATGTATTTTAAACCAATTGCTGACGGCAAAAACAATCTATTTTCTATAATATAGTCTGTCTGCCATAATCTGCTAAACAATTTTGTTTTGAATCTTCCGTTTAATACAAATAAAACTAGTAAGTGTATACTATTGGGTAAAACTGAAATAAATAAGTCGTAACTTACATTATGTTAGTAAATAGGCCGAACTTTTTCCTTAACGAAACACAGTTATCTTGTGATATTGCTATCTTTAGAATTTGCTACCTTCGTAAAGCAGTAATATCACAAAGTAACTAACAAGGCAGATTTTTCCGGCTTATGTAAATATTACGCATATTTCGGGTTTTTACAGTGATGAAGAATTGCAAAAGGAAACCAGAACCAAGTTACTACCACCTGAATTAACAATCACTATATCATTGGAACAAATCGAGAATCAATATATAAAAACATATCGTTTATTACCCTTTAAAAATAGCTTACTGAATATTCTTTCAACAACATCTCACCCTGTATACTTACCGTTCTTTCTGTGGCAAACTGAGTCCAAAAATAGATAATACATGGTGTCAGACAATCAATTACATTTCTAATATAATTTATTGTATTGCCAATAATGCCGAGATTTTTACGTATACTTAATGACCCTTTCAAATCTAATTAATAATTGTATCATTAATCAAACAAAACGTTACTTCAATTAAATTTCCAAATAAAAACGAATTGGTTAAAGTGTTTATTATGCCGATATTCTTAAAAAATTACATCAACAAAAGTCTGTTTTCTTACCGCTTGATCTTGAACCTTAAGCTATAATATCTACTGACCATTTGACAGGTTATATGGCCAGTGTGACATAATAATGACAGTCCAGTTACATTGTAAACGTAACTGTCCAGTATTACCTTCATAACGAAATACGCAATTCTTGTCGTAATGAAGGATTTGTCCAATGGCATCCAGGGGAAAACCCGCCAATTTTGCTATATAAGAACAGCAACAAGCTTTTCTAAACATCAGCAAAAAATTTGCAGACTAATAAGATCTTTTTAACTTCTTCTTCTTACTTGGAAGTAACGTATACTAGTCTGACAAAATGAAATAAATTTTACTGTTAGCCATGATGATTGTTGTTGTCAGCATTGAAGGCAAGTTTCTTTGTATTTATCATTATTATTATGTTTTTCTTTTCTTTTTCTTTTTTATGTTTAATAGTTTATTTATTTATTTAATAATAAGTTGATCGGGTTTTTCTATCTTTTTTTTAAATTTAAGACCATTTTATGAACTATAAGTGTCATGTCCTTATTTTTTTTTAATTTTTATAAAATCTGGTATTTAAGCCTACCTAATCACAAACTAAATAAGTACACGGGCATGGGAAGAACAATTACTTACAATGACTTAAAAATGTATCAAAACGGTCTCGATTTTGAAATTAATTAAGCATAAAATCGGGTCAAACACAACAGTATCGGATTCATATAATTTTGGAACTATAGATTAATCTATTTTCGACTGTTTGGCTTATTTTAATCTGTCAAATTTTTCGACCCCTAGTGTCACTGATGAGGAATGATTTTCCGAAATGTGCAAATGTGGCACATCAAAATTTGACAGGTGTTTTGTTATATACTAACTAATAATCTATAAATGGGGTAATTTCTTGGAATGAAAGTTTCACAATACTTCTAACAGAAATTTGTGGTTAAAATCGTCAAGGCAAAGCATTTCCTTGGGGATAAAGGTATAATTATTCAGTTTTATTTAATGGTGGACTTATCGATGTTGTTACTATTGTTACTAACAACTTAATTACATAAAATATTTCATTCCGTGTTTAGGGACAGGTTCTACTACGCTTTTTCAAGAAACTTCTTTCACTTCAATTTTAGAATTTGATTTTATTAGACCATGTTTATCAATCTTTCTAGCACGTACCTATGGTAGCAGAAGACCAGTGGTGAAGCCCATTGGAAAGCCAATTATACAACCACAGATCTGTCCAGACATTCCATGCACTCGTCTGTTTATTGAACCTCAATGTAGGAGAGAAACTTACTATATTCACAACAGTGTTCAGTGTATGGGCTGTCCAGAAGATATCTGTAGGCATCGGCAGGGTGGTGCCGGACAGTGGGACAATGACTGGGAGTTCGGTAGAAACAACTTCGGAAACAACTGGAGACATAGGCGAAACTGGTAAAATTGACAGTTATTGTAATGGTACGGTATTTCATAGAAACCGAAAATTTTGTACTACAAAATCTTTTCTATTCTGCGTGGGTTTTTTTAGGCTACAAAGCAACAATAAATGTGACAAAGAACTTGAAACAATAATGATAAAACAGCAAAACAAGACAATTTGAGAAAAACAAACTAAAGTCGAAAATTTCTTGTGGGCAAAATGTTTAGTTATGCGGTAATAGTTCTATCCGTGGTCTTTAGCTTTTTTTTTTTTTTTTTTTTTTTGTATAAACATTTTCCCACGTATTTAGCATAAAATGCCTTATTTCAATATCTAATGGCTTTGGAAGTTCTTAAAACTTGTTTAAAGGTCTTGACACTAAATAAGTAACATTTGCAAAATATATCTCTGATCGGATTGATGATATTCATCTAGCAATTGACTTTTAAATCTTCATCAGATAATTTACTCCCCTGAGTATCTAGAGTCAAGTTGTATGACAAACAAAACCTTTTTATTTTTATGTTTTTTAATTAAACCTTCCAAAAGTTTTAAAGTCAATTAGAAAATAATTTATTGTTAAAACAACTTTTAACGTAGATTGTTATTTTGTTGTAGGTGCAGAACAACAAAATTGGACTTTAGACTACACTGAGGAAAATTATCGGGGACGCCTTCATTCTGAATCAGAAATCCATATCATTTTTCATTATTATCATGTTTCATCATTCCTGTTTGGAGTGCAATAAAGTGTCGCTTTAATATATATAAAAATGTTTTGTATTTTAAATGAATTTGTTACAGGAGGTGCTTACCCTTCTGGAGCAGCCGGCCTCACTTCCTTGATGGAAGTTCACGAGTGTAACTATTTTTGGCAGCTTTCAAAGTTTTTACTTTTTTTCCGATTGAGATCTGGACAAGGACTGGTATGTTTGTTTTTTTTTTTTTTGCAAAAATGTGGCAATCCATGTTAAACAGAAAGGCCACATTTTTGCATCAGCACTTCTTTTTAAATATAAGCAAGTTCAACCATGAAGGAAAAGCAAGCATCCATGATGATAGAAAATAATATAAACTGAAGAAAAACAGGCTGTAGCATCAACATTGGTATTTGACAATTAACTAAGTTTGGATTAAAATAGGATCATTGGTCTTTTACGCCCAAGTTAACATTCTTTTATCGAGACAATCAGTTCAGGGATGTAGAGATAAACCTGAGTACTTGGAGAAAACCACTGACCTTTAACAAGCCAAATGAACACTTTCTTACATAAGGAACTGCCCGAGTGTGATTCAAACCTAGTTAGTGAGAGCCACTGTAATCTGCAAGTGTGTACTTCAGACCATTCGTGCACCTACGCCTGACAATAACCAAGAACATGATACAACAAATTTTATATGATTTGAAGTCAAGGCAATCAAAACATTCACTTAGATATTGAAAAACTTAATACAAATTATACTATGATGAAGTAATGTACAGAAGTAGGGTTAAAGTACTTTTAGAGCATTCAATCGATTCCAAAAGATGCTCATTAAACATGACACTGGCTTGAGACGCAATTATATATATTATTTATTTTATATATTTGGATTATATAATTTTGAAACTTTAGATTCATTATTTTCAACTGTTTGGCTTGTATATTTTTTATGTATCAAACTTTTCGGTCTTAGTGTCACTGATGAGGAATTAATTTCCGAAATGTGCACATCTGGCACATCAAAATTTAACTGGTATTTCTACTATATATTTACTACCCCTGAGCGGGTACCGCTGCTGGTGGAGTAAAACTCCCCGAGGGTATCCATAACTCAGTAGGCAGTACTTTGTGCTGTCAGAAAATGTACCATTTAGCAAAATTTTCAGTCGTCTAAAATTTGAAATTTATTTAAAACTAAGGTTTGTTCCATCATGCAAAGCATTCCTTAGCTGGATTGGGATTTATATAATTTTGAAACTTTAGATTCATTATTTTCAACTGTTTGGCTTGTATATTTTTTATGTATCAAACTTTTCGGTCTTAGTGTCACTGATGAGGAATTTATTTCCGAAATGTGCACATCTGGCACATCAAAATTTAACTGGTATTTGTACTATATATATATATATATATAAATGGTTTTTGTCTATAAAGGTATGTCTATGCTGTAGTATATATATATATATATATATATACACTGTGTGTGTGTGTGTGTGTGTGTGTGTGTGTGTGTGTGTGTGTGTGAAGATGGCTTTTACAGAAAACCAATTATAAACAATGTTCAAATTAACTTGCATGTATTGCTAAAGCATCTGTGATCTTGAACCTGTGTAAAATGGACAGCATAATGGGTATCTTTTATAAATAAGTATTAACAAACTTTGAACCCGTGTAAAATGGACAGTATTTTGGGTATCCTTTATAAATAATTATTAACAAACTTTGAACCCGTGTAAAATGGACAGTATAATGGGTATCCTTTATAAATAATAATTAACAAACTTTGAACCCGTGTAAAATGGACAGTATAATGGGTATCCTTTATAAATAATTATTATCAAACTTTGAACCCGTGTAAAATGGACAGTATTTTGGGTATCCTTTATAAATAATTATTAACAAACTTTGAACCCGTGTAAAATGGACAGTATAATGGGTATCCTTTATAAATAATTATTATCAAACTTTGAACCTGTGTAAATTGGACAGTATAATGGGTAGCCTTTATAACTAAATAATAACAAACTTTGAACCTGTGTAAATTGGACAGTATAATGGATAGCCTTTATAACTAAATAATAACAAACTTTGACCCTGTGTAAAATGGACAGTATAATGGGTAGCCTTTATAACTAAATAATAACAAACTTTGACCCTGTGTAAAATGGACAGTATAATGGGTATCCTTTATAACTAATTAATAACAATAACAATTTAAAAAAAAAGTACAGGTAGATATTTATTACAGAAAAAAAATCATAAATATAAAACAGTAAATATTTAACAGGAATAAAGATAAAATTATTGAAACAAAGTAAAAATTTGTAGTGTAAGAAAAAATTCATAAATATAACAATTACATTATATACAGTGTGCCTCATTTGAAAACCATTGAATATAAAAGGCTAACAAAAAATTTAAAAACAAATTCCCTGTAAGTTAATTGGTTAATTTTATATATGTTACATGACAATATTTGTGTCAAATTCCATGTAAATTTTGCAATGTTACCCATTCCTAATTTCCTATACATAGTAAGAAAAGTTTCGCTGTTGTGATTTTCATCAATATTCATCTTGCTAAAATAATAATTTTGTATTAATTTTTTCGAATGTTAAATAATGAAAAAAAAAATAAATAAAATATTATAAACAGACCAAATGTTTTAACAATAATTGATTTGTAACATTCCTATCATTTCTAATAGTGTGATATACAGAGTTATCTGTTTATGTCAAATAATGTATTTAACATTGAAACAGTAAGTTAAAAGTGCTTTTTTTAAATTATAAAATAATCTGAACAATGATTCTTCTAATGATTTTGATAATCTGAGTTTCTAAATAATAGCACACAATGTACATAAAAGTTTTTAACCTTTAGAAGGCCTAACTCAGAGTAAGAGATGTCTTTATCAAGGGAGGTAACTGGTTTATATTGAAGAAATCCATCAGTAAATTCCAATGTAACTTTTAATTCTGTAATGATGCGCTAATTTTTTTCTTAATATATCAATATTTTTATTTTTCCCCAAAATAATTGGTCAAAATATTTTTGTAATACAATAGTTTTCTTGTATGACCAATAGGAATATTTAAAAGGGATGACCTCAAAACACAATACAAATTACAATATCTTACAATACATAAAATAGTCTTATGTTACTGTATACTATTAATGGTGTTTTAGGCCTCCATCAGAGTTTTTTCACATTTATTGAGGCAAACTGTTTTTTTTTTTTTTTTTTTTTTTTTTTTTTGATAGTCATGAAAAAATAAAATTAATGAAAAAACTTGAGCAAGATGGAACACTGACATAGCTTGTAACACTTAGTAAGTTAGTAATGATATAGTGTGAGTTGAAACCCAGTAGTCAGAGTGATTGTGGTCCAAAAGTAACATGCTTTCAACAACTTGGACACCAAATTCAAAACAAATAAAGAGATCATCATAAAAAAGGACAAAAATGAGGATTTTTAACAAATTAGAAACTTAACTGTATATAAAATTATGACAAAAATGGCAATTCTTCTTCATTGGCTATCTCTTCATATATATCAAAGCCTGAAAATGAGGAAAACAATATTAACATAATAAGATCAGTCAATGTAGATGTTAGGGATACCATGAAAAAGGTAGCATCTCCATATTGCCTAATTTCTGTTGTTTTGACAAAGAAAAAACAACATTACCAATCAGACATTTTACAACAGTAAAATACAAAATTACCTCAAGCTAGAGTATTGTAGTTTATAATATTCAACCAATGATGTGTTGTTTTGACCAAGCAAAAGCAACATTACCAGGCGGGTGTTTTACATGAGTGAATTAGCTAGAGTATAGTTTATTCCTTCAGTGATACATTGTTTTGACAAGGCAAAAAAACACCATTACCAAACAGATGTTTAGGTTGAGTGAAAAAATCTTAGCTCTAGCTTAAAGTATAGTTTAAATCACTACACCAGTAATGTGATTTTGTGGTGAAAAATTACAGTAATGAAAATTACGGTAATCAACAGCATCTTTATACTTTAGATGTAGTAATTGAAGTAGAAATAGAAATTTTACTTAAACTTAAATATATGGTATATATAATAAACATCTAAAATACTAGTTTATCAATATAATATTATGAGTTGGATATTTTAAAATTATAACAAAATCGATAATGATATGTTACCAAGTTTGAAAATTTGTAGAGTATAAATACAAACAAATATTATATATATAATATATAATCATTATGTGAGGTATAAACAATTAAAAACTATAATATTATGTGTTTGTAAATAAAAATATAACAATTTTTTATTACATGTACAGCAACACATTGTTTTAATGCCCTTTGTAGTCACTCTTGTCTGATTAAGATAATTACCACAGTATTTTTCAGTTCCCCAAAGATACTATCTAATATTTGTTTTGTACCATAATACCAAATGATAACCATATCATCTGTGTGGAACTATTACATGCATTTTTATTCAATATTGAATTGCATAAGTTGATGTTTTAATTTTTTTCTGTAAAAAGAAAGTTATTCTGGGATTTTTTTTTCAATTAAAGGTAAATTTTTTCATAAACATTTCACATAAACATTCAAGCTATTATGTGGAATGTTGGAAAACACAATTATCTCCCTTGTTTAGCCTCAAACCCTTTCAGCTAAACAAAAAGTGGTCATGTGACAAACACAATTAAATTTAAACCATAATTTTGATATGTATCTGTACTACTTGCATAAAATAAAGATTTTAAAACTATTTAAAAACTTTTTGCACATCTTCTTAAAGGTAAAGCTATCAATAAAATTTTAAAGACTATATCTAATGAGAACAATATACATACATACAACACATGTACTTATGTGACCAAACAAAAGCTTTATTTCTGGTAATGTATATAGCCAAACTATAACAATATGCAGTCTGATATTTGTGCTACATGTACATGTAATTGATTTGACCAGTATCAGTAATGGGAATTTTTAATGTTGCCTAGACAACAAAACAAGAAATACCGGCAGTCAAAAACAAGCTTGTTATCGCCATGCCCGAAGTTAACTATTATTACAATCTCATTTTAAAAAAATATATATAATAATAAAATTAGTACTAATTCAAATTATTTAAACTTGTGTCATTTAAATGTTTAATTTCGAGGTATTATAGCAATATAGTCAGTTCCTAGAAGGTAAAAAATTGAATTTTATTTGAAAAACTTAACATGGAGACAATAATAACAACAGTGGCATAAAATAATATAAAATCACATTTGTACACAAATAGTACCTTCATGTATCATTTTTTCAATTAAAATACAAATAAATAAAAGGACTGAATGAGCCTGAAATGCTCACCTGGTTAGAAATATTTTGCTGGTTAAAAAGCTAAATTTCTATTTAAACACAACCAAGATGCTGATAACATTTATTTTGGTTAAAGTTTTGCCTATCAATTAATTAAGTTCAAACAAGGCTGGGTCATAATTTGACTTCCAAAACAATGTACTGATTCCTCCCCTGGTGGAAGAAAAGACTGGCTCACTCAATGTCAGGATTATTTGACTAGGAGAGGGGTATGTTTTTATGCATCATACTGACTTAGTGAGCTAGAACCTCAATAATAAGCCTCTCGGAATATATCTCAGTACAAGACAGACCATAATACACTCTTACAAATCCTGTGCATAAAGGAACTTGTCCTTAGGTAAATCCACAATGATTAATAAACTTGCTCTCATCACATACTGTTCTTTCGCCAAGCACTCGGCATTGCGAAATGAAAGTCACTGTTCTTTCAGATGGGAACTTAAAATAAATGAGGTCCCTTGTCATGGCATGGCACAATTAAGAATCCTGCTGTATAATGCCATCAGTGCAATGCACGGGCATAATTTCTGCACTTTCGCCTATAACTGACAATGTCTCGATATAAGTGAAATATTCGATTGGGATGTTAAAACTATATTACTCAACTTACTCACTCTCGTCACATACAGCTGAAAAATTGTAGTATAACCAACTAACCAAATCAATGATTGTGAATTTGTTCAAATACTTTTAAATTGACTGTGTCTGCATTATTCATTGTCTCATTAAAGAAAATTTGAGAATTAGATCCCTGTAATTGTAAATAATATTCACAAAGGATTGTTAATACTACTCTTGAGGTGGTAGCTCTACCACTCATTCTCTAAGGCAGTCAAAATTAATGAAATGTTGAGGCACCATACAAAAATAATGAAGGGAGTTAAGTATCGATCTTTGTAAAACATAATTAAAACTGTAAGGTAACACTTACACCAAGGAATTGTATGCTTTTGACCAAGGTTCAATGATCTACCCAATAGTTTAGGAAACAAAGTTAAAAATAGGTGTGGATGATGTACTGATGCACAAAAATACAAGCACGTGGTGCACTATGCCAAAGCTCACACAGACCTTTCAGTCAGGTGAGCTAAAATAAAAAATTAAGTTCCATGACCTTATCAATAATCCTAATGTGCATTTGTAGAAAAAATCATAATCTGGTATTTGTGGTTTTTTAACAACAGTAACAAACAAACACACACACACACAAAAACAAAAAACTAAAAAAAAAAAAAAAAAAAAAAAAAAAAAGCAAAGATAACAATGATTGATGATTTAATATGGTAATGAGTTGAAATCAGACTTTTACAAGGCCTAAAAATGGAGCTCATCTGGATACCTAATTCATCAATAGTGTTATATACATGTATGTATTTCAAACATGTTACTTTTGCTGCTTTTGAGGACAATTAGTGTCATTTTTAGCAAGTATAAGCATAGTTCTTGGATTCTATGTAGAACACTAGCATAGCTACATGAATACTAATTATGGCTTCTGTTTTTGAGAAAAGTGAAAATATAAATAAACAAGAGGCCCATAAGCCTTAACGCTCACCTGAGGATATGGCCAACCTGGGAATATATCCAAAATCATTTGCAAAAATACATAAAATATTCTGATATACATGCCTACAAAAAAGTTAATAGTTTTCAAGATAATTAACAATTTGAGTCTTTTTATGCATCTATGACCTTGACCTTTAAATGTAAGACCTTGAATCTTATATCAGAATAATCACCACATCAATTCCTACAATATTCTAATATATATGCCATACAAAAAGTTAATTGTTTCCAAGATAATAAACAATTTCAGCCTTTTTATGCACCCATGACCTTGACCTTTGAACGTATGACCTTGAGCCACATATCAAAATGATCGTCATATCAATCCCTACAATATTCTAATATATATGCCTATACAAAAAGTTTATAGTTTTCAAGCTAATGCACACTTTAAGTTTTTTTTAGCAAAAAAATAACATTTCAGGGGCAACAACTCCTACATGCATTATCATACAGTTACGAAACTTTGTACCTTTTTACATTTTGTCAGGCTGAACATTTTAACAATGTTTTAATATTATATATCTCTTATAATTTGGAAGAAAATAGCCTACAACTGCACAAATTACAAACTAGGTCATGACCTTGAACTTTGACCTTGACTCCATTTTGAAGGTTATTTAAAGAAAAGTCAAAACTGAAAACCCCATGTCAATATCTATTCATATAGTCAAGTTTTAATAATTTGAAGCCATTTTACAAAATTTTTAAAATTAAACGCAAAAACGCGTAACCTAATTTTTTACCAAATTTCACGAAATGAACAATTTATAAGCTTTAGACCCTAGAGAAGCCAAATATCACATCAGATTTTTTCTCCCATCATCGCTTTCAGAGAAGAAGATTTTTTAAGTTTTTTGGAACCATGGGTCACCTTGACCTAGTTTTGGGAGCCATGACAACGTCACGAACAAATCTGAATTGCAGTGGCCCATATATGCATCTGATCAAGTTTAATTGAAATCTAACTTGTAGTTTCAGAAAAGAAGTCGAAAAAATGTAAAAGTTTATGCCGCGGACGACGATGACGACGACGACAACAGACAAATTTTGATCAGAAAAGCTCAGGTGAGCTAAATATATGTTTTTTCAGAATAATGCAGTTCATACAGACAACAGGTTATTCTCAGCCACAAGATTTAAATTTTCATGAAATAAGTAAAAAATTTTAGTATGGACAAAAAAGCAAATTGTGATCAGTTTCATTAAAATGTAAATTTCTTGTAATTATTTGACATGCAGTTTTAAAAGTAATAAATGTTTTTATTATTATTATAACAAAAGCACTACATTTCAAACAGATATATTATGTTTATAAGGGGTATTTTTTCTATATCTGTATAATTACACTGCATATCGATGAATCAATAACATTTATGTATTTTTAAATGCAAATCATTCAATTTAGACAATAAATTTCATCTTCTGTTGCCATGTCTACCGTTGTCTGATGTTTTTATTTTTGTTGTTGTTGCTTTTCAGAAAGACAATCTGCATAAAGTTCAATAACCCCATAAGTAAAATTGTTGCTAAGGGCATGTGGAGAAAAAATTGACAAATTTTTATGCAAACATCACTGCCAGACAGGGAAATTTAAGCAAATACCTTGGCAGTACCAGAAAAAGCAGGAAATTTGCAGGAAAAGGAAGAATTATGGAAAAATATTGTAGATATTAACCAACAAGAATACAAGATTTGTATACAAAGTATATAGCCAAAAACTATTGCACATCCAAAATAATTCTAGTGTTTTACATAACAAAATACAAAAACGCAAATCAGTTAAACCATTTTCAATTAATCATGAGTGTATCACAGTTTATAAAAAAGAATTTAGAGATATTACAAACAAGTTCAACTCACTGCATGGATACTATAAACGCATTTCTTTTTTTTTTTTTTTTTTTTTTTTTTTTTTTTTTTTTGCTGTGGGTTTTCGGGGTTTCTAAGTCAAAAATATTTAGTGGATATAACTAACTTTTTTAGGATTTAAACTTAAAGAAATTAATAAAACATATAAAAAATTCTTACTGAAACATTTTTTTTGATGAATACCTTCCAAACAATCTGCAGTATCCTTGTAAAATTCCTAAGAAATATAAATATTTATTTGGTTAAAGTTTTTATCATTTTGAAATTTAGAAAAAAAAATGTTGGGAGAAAATTTCCTGGAAATGAGTTTTGTAGAAAAAAAATCTCATTTGATAATTCAACATTTTCACTGACATTAAATTTCATGGTTTTCACTACTCAAAAAAAAGTGAAATTTAATCCCCCACAAATATTTGTGATATTTTACCATATGTAAAATATTAGTTGGTTTATAGTATCCATAGTAACAAACATCATCATTCACAATCATTAATAAGACTGATGTAGTAAGCTAAAGCTTGCATATACTAAACAAAAATGTAAACAAAAATGTGTACAAAAAAAGTTTACTCTGAAAAAAAAAAATTTTTATTTAAAAGTAAGGAAAAATGAAGAATCAACTTTTCCTTATCAAATAAAAATAATTGAAATAACTTTTTTTACCTTATAAAAACAAGAATTCCATGGAATTGAATTTCTCATCCGATAGTTTTTGATAGAGTAGAAAATACACTTTAACATAAACTTTCACATTTTGACATTATATATATATATATATATATATATATATATATATATATATATATATATATATATATATATATATATATATTGTAGTTAAAAATAAAAAAAATAATATTAAAAAAAATAAAATAAAAGTATTCATTAGGTTTTTATTATAATTGCCAGAGGAAAGAAGAGTCATTTAAGGCAGCTTTAAGGAGGCTTTAAGAATCCTTAAAGATGACTTTTCATCCTGTGTGAGATACCAGATTGAAGATTAAAGTAGTTTGCAATCATTTTAATTTGACATCACTCATTGTTCAAGGATCGGTATCCATAAACTATTTTCTCAGCATTTTTTTTATGATACTGGAATAATTTTTTTATAATGTTTAATGATCGATTAGGTTTGATGACCTATCATTTACAACTTTATCAAAAAAAAAAAAAAAATTCAACCCTTATGTTTACTGTCAAAAAAACTTATTTCTTCCAAATAATATTTAGACATGGTTTAAAACATTTTTGTTTAGTATATACAAATAACAGAAATTCAAATGCACCCATCCACAGAGTGTTGAGTAAAAAAACATCACAGTTATTTAAAAATCTTAAAGGTGAAATGTCAGTACATCAGTAGAGATTTTAGAATAAAGTTAATCAGTAACTAAAGTGGCGTAGAGAAACTGTGTGTATTAGTATTCTCCGTACCTCTGTGGTTGTCATTTCTTTTCTCTAGTGAATATTGTATGCCACAATGGCAGTTTGTGTGTGTGCTTCTAGATTGAGGTAAATTTGTCATGAAACATACCTGAAAAAAAATAGCAAGAGTTAGCTGTTGTAATAACAGCTTATTCACATATTATCTAAAGTTCAAAGTTCATCAATAAAATCTTATGGGCTTCCCCACTGTACAATTCAAAACAACTCAAATAGTTTTGCTTAATAATATAACGTTGCATATTTTCATGTTTTTCCATAACTTGATGTTATTCCGGGAATATGTGACATGTAAATGCATTTCGAATCAATTGTAGGTAAATGTTTGGAATAGGCTTTGTAAGGTAAACTGATGATACCCATTAAAAATAATTTATCTTTTAAAAATTTCAAACTCTGAACAGGGTCGACAAAACTTTATATAAATGTATTGCAGACTTGTTGGGTTGATATGACTGACTTTTCATTTGATCCCTCCCCCTCAAAAAAATTAATTGTTCATGTCAGTTTTAAAATAACTTTTAAAAGATTGTATTATCACCAAGATATACCATTTGATCAAAACTTCCAACATTTGTTAGGGCCTCAGTGACCAAGTGGTCTAAGGATCACGGTGCCTTTCATCACCTAGGTTCGAATCCGATTCTTGTGTAAGAAAGATTGTCAAAGGTTGGTGTTGTCTTCAAGCACTCCGGTTTTCTCCACCATCCCAGAACTGACTGCCTCAACATAAGTGAAAAAAGTCCTGACTGGCTTATTCCACTCTTAACATTTGCGAGGAATGATATGTAAAACTCCTGGAACATGGTTTTACTGCAAATTGTCAACTTTATGTCATTCCATATCCTTTTGGTTTCCACAAAATTAATAAAAAGTCAAATGATACTAAAATGAACCTCATAGGAAGTAAAATTACCAAACTCAGAAAGTAATTTAATGACTAAAATCGTAAGTAAAATTACCTAACTCAGGAAAATTACCCAACTCAGGAAAATTACCAACTACTATGTTCAAACTATATGAAAAATTAATTACATGACTTTACATACTTAGAAAGTTCTGCTCTCTTATTACATGTATTAACTGTTACCAATCAAAACATAGCAGAGACAGAAAGTCTGCTGTTTTCTCCAAAGTCACATATAATTGAAATAATCATAACTATTTAAAGCTGCATTAAGTTCTTCAATTTTCTGAATTTTTTTGGTTTTCTAAAAATATATTTTTTTAAAAATAAATAACTTCTAATCACAATCAGTGAGATTCATTTTCTAAAATTACATTCCTTTTAGCTGTAAATAAACAGAATCCTTTAATTGGTCAATGTTTATCGATGATTAAATTATGAGCCGGGAGCATGTGCACAGATGTATGGAAACTCCAATGAATCGAAAGTGAAACCTGACAAATAGTATTAATTGTCCGTCATTAATATCCAGATGTATTCGCAATGGTGTTATGTATCCCTTACTAAGGCACAAAGACAAATTCAAGATAGTTCTTTGTTTAATTTATTGTATTTCACTGTTTTGTAAGTTGTGTTTAAATGACCCAGGTTTTTATGACGTAAGCATGTTCTAATATTAGATATAACATGCTACATCTCGCTGGGAAATTATTGTTGTTTCTGTATTTATTCGAGCTTTTATCGTTGAAACAAATGTAACATTGTTGATTAGGAACATCATTAATTAGATCAGCACCGTTTTAATTTTTTTCCTTGAAAAACTTAATGCAGCTTTAAAAATTTCATCCAGTCAAATCCACTTACGTTTATAAAAAAAATTCTTACCACTAATATAGCATGGCTTACACCTATTAAAGCACCAAATAATACATCGCTCCAGTGGTGTTTGTTGTCGGAGACACGCGAGAGGCATGTGTAATAAGTCATGTAAAGAAATAACACTTGTAACAACGGCTTCAGTAATACTACTTTCTTCCATGTAAACTTATACTGGATATATAACTAAAACAGAAGAAATCAGATACTAGAAACAAAATTTAATTCAAGATATTTAAACTGAAAATAGAAATTTGAATATAAAATAAATTTACATGTAATATGATTCAGTTCTAAAAAAATGTTTGTTTTATCAGAAACATTGCAACTGATGTTAAACATTTAACTGGTTCAAATTTTTGGGGATGTTCATCTAGTCAGTCATTATGAAAACTTGTCAGTGCATGTCATAACAAGTAACTTGATGCCCCCTAGCCTTGCAGGTTAAGGTTAAGCAGTATTGTTCAAATCATATTATTTGACTGGTCTGACTTTGTGATTTTTTGGTTATAATTAGTATAACATATAACTTCAAGTCACCATTATTCTATTACAATTGTATTTATTTTTGTTATACATTCAAAAACTAAAACTGCTGGTTAACTCAAAAACTTAAAATCAAAGTAATTTAGACTTACACTTTGAATGAGTACTGACAGTTAATTATAAGAATAGTCTATCAATTACTTTTTGACAATTAGTACTTGTACTTACCACTAAGAAAACCATGGCATAGGATGAAAATGATGCATGACCTGATGGGAATGATAACCTGAAAAAAATTGTTTATCAAATTCTAAATAAAATAAATAGAATCTATCTAATAATAATCAACATATAATGAAACATACCTTGATTGGACACCCGAATCCCTTTTATGCTAATTTTTTAAAATATTTATTGTATAATTTGTCCATAAATAAAAGCCATGTAATCAAAACAATCATACTTTTTTCACTATCACTCTGGTTTTAAGGGCTTTTTGATGCAATACTAGGTGGCTATGGTGGCCAAGTGCTTTAAAGACTCATAATTCTCACCCTTTAAAATATTATAACCACAAATACCACACACACTATTGATAAAATTAGCAAGGGATATAACTCTGCAAGTAGGGATTAAAAACTCCTAAGCAGTAGACACTGAACAAGATAAATATATATATATATATATATATATATATATATATATATATATATATATATATATATATATATATATATATACCAAATGTTATGTATGATAAGCTTATGTGACAGTGGTAAGTGTTTCTTTTAATGGTCGGAGACTGTAACAGCATAAAAAGTGTTTGCCTGCATGCATTGAGGAAGCCCATTAAATTTTTCAGTTAATATCTTACCTAGCCTCTCTTAACAGCTTCTTGTCACCAGTACAAACATCATCTTCAACATATCTATAACCTATGGTGTCATTGCAGATGAAAGAACTATAATCTGGTTTACAGACATCAATGAAATGTGGGCGGAGTCTACCTATCTGATACTTAGCAATATCTGTTGTTAAATGTTCAATGGTTGCTCCAAACATGAATGGAAGTAAGATAGTGAAAACTGCACAGAAATAATGATTGACAGATTTTGACTGGACATTTTGCTGTTCAGGATGTTGTTGATAATTTGTAGATTCATTTCCCAATCTTCCTACTTTTTTCTTGTTGTAAAATATCACCCCTTCTATTATCAAAAACTGAAAAAAGAAGAAATGGGAATTAGTAAGATGTTTCCAAATCTGTGGCCATGTGGACTATAGTGCATACTTACAAATTACTTTACCTCTTAGCATTTAGGTTTGAATACAGCTTGGACAAATCATGACGTATGAAAGTTTTTGAGCACTTACCAATGGTGGGTGATTATCTCCAATTTCCTCAACCATCCAAAAAACTGACCACCTTAATACAAGTGAAAGAATCTTGAATAGGGCATAAACCCTCATCACTCCACTCCACTCCACTATACTCCATTTCAGCAACACATATTCAGATATCTCAGGAGAATGACATAGCTCTTCTGCACATGGAGGGGTCGGGTGTGGGGGGCTCAGTGGTTGAATAAACTAGGTGCCTTGTAAAAGATTATGTACCACATCTCTCAAGGTTTTAGTTAAAATGATTTCTAGAAAATCCAATTATAATGAAGTCTGTCAGTTTGCTTGCCCAAGATCATTGGTTTTACACAGGTTGAACTTAGGACATCAAGATCATTGGTTTTACACAGGTTGAACTTAGTATCGATGTCCTTTACAATCTCAGACCTGAACATTTAAAAATGTGACAAATCTTTACTTTGTTTTTTTAACTTATTACTCCACTATACTCCAGCTGCATATCCGTACCCAGAAAACAGTGATGACATAAAATATTAAATCTGTAGGATTATCTAAATTATACCGAGGCAGTCAGTCTCGAGGAATCATGACCTGAAATCAGTATTTTTGCATGGATTTAAAAACAAATTTGTTATATTCTTACTACTCACAGCTAATATGTTACTACAAACTTGTTATATTTCTAAAACTTACAGCTAATATGTTACAAACAAATCCAACAGAATAAAGCACGCTGGAAGAAATTGTTGAGTCTTTGTAAGGATATCTTATACTTTCATCATCACAGAAAAATCCTCGATGAAATGGTGTTGCTAACTGATTGAATAACAACAATGGCAAGGCAACTGAAACAAAAACAAACTTTCACATTAGATGTCATAGAGTACTTTTCAACATACACAAATATGTCTACAAGCAGGAAAATTTGAAGATATATTTTGCTGATGGCTGTCCTATCGTTATCTTTTTAAAAATGTAATATTATATTTTAAGAATCCCAATATTCCAGTTTAAATGTGTGAATATTCTGACTGCATTTGACCTCCTTGACCAACATTCTCACACTTGATCATCATAAGGGGCCTCAGTGACCAAGTGGTCTAAAGCACACACTTAGGAATCACAGCGCCTCTCACTGCCTGGGTTCGGATCCCACTTGGGACAGATCCTAAAGTGAGAAAGTTTGTCAGTTCGCTTGCCGAAAGGTCGGTGGTTTTCTCTGAGCAATCCGGTTCCCTCCATCATCCAAAAAACACCATATCTTCACTCCACTCCACTCTTTGATCAACATAATTCCAGATATATTTTCACTACATTTGATCCCTTTGCAAAATATCCTCACACTTGATCATGATAAGTTTTTGATAAAAATAAGTTTGTTCTAATATACTCAGTACGCTTAACCCCAATGACTGAAATTCTCAAGCTTGATCATAATACGTTTGTACAAATATTCCCAATTCAGTTGAACCCTTAAACTGAAATTACAAAAAATATTAAATCTACTGTTTGCTGTGCTATCTTTTAGCTCATCCACACAGCTGAGGTTAAGTAACTTTGAGTTTGGTCAGTCTTGAGATGCCTCATCAGCATTTGTACAAGGAAGGAATGAAAATGTATCACGCAACAGAAAGGCAAGTTGCAAATTAATCAAATGTACCGGAGTTATTGCCATTTTAATACACGCGTATTCAGTTCATGACTACAAAGACCAACAAACAGTGTGATAAATAATATCTCAGCTCAGTAGCTCAAGGCAAAGGGGAACAATTTAACAGGTGGGCCTTGTTAAAACAGGTGTCCAAACAGACTATTTACATGGGCAAAAAGCATTTTAAAGAACAACGTATAATTACCCGAAGCGTCTTTTTACTCAAATACACTCAAATATACTCAAATATACTCAAATATACTCAAATACACTCAAATATACTCAGATACACTCAAATACATTCAAATGTACTGTCAAATTGGATGATTTAAGTTAGAAAAACTCATCAGAAACGTATCGTTGATGTAATATCTAGAATTTTCCCGTTACAGCCTTTACCAAGCATTCAGACGACCGTAGAATGACCGACTACGACGATCAATGTTACCTCACTGAGAAGCAAAACTGAAACACTAGTCGAAAAGCATTAATTGTAAATCTTTTCCTAAGTCTTGAGTTCTTTTATAAATAAATCGATTATACATTGAGGCATTAGCAATGTGAAAAGAGGCTTACTATGCTCTTTCAATCTCGTTCCCACTTAAATATCAAGATACATATGGGTACTCTATTTTGTTTAAAAAATAATGCTCAGTTTATTAAAGTTTATTAAAATTTTAGGCCAAAAGCACCTTTTTGTGTATTTGGATGATATAACAGAACATTGCATGCTTTATCTGCAATGCATATTTTTCAACAGTCCCTTGACATTATGTTTTTGATAAATGAATTGAAACATTTTTGTGCTGTTTGGTAAGCTTTACCACAAACTTTATGTAGGATTCTGTGATTTATAATTTTTGTATGGTTTAGTTTAAACAAATATATCCTCCATTTCACAAATACCAGTATACAGAAAAATTGCAAAATTGTCTACCATATTTTAAGGCAATTGGAAAAGAAATTGTATATTATAGGAAAATGGAGGAATTTTTCTGTGACAAAAATAACCAGTTTCAAGATTTTTTTTAAAATTTTGGAAAACTTCATAACTCAAAATTAACATATTTCTTCTTTAAACAGTTTTATATTGATATATTTTCAGTATGTATGTTCGTGTAACTGAAAGAGGTATCCTTTGGTCTGAAAAGATTTAAATTACAAACTAAATATTATTTTGTGCCCTTGGCTTTCAAAAAGTTTTTTTTTTTTTTTTTTTTTTTTTTTTCGCCTCCTTAATCTCATAAAATCCAATTAAGCAGAGTTTTCACAGATTTATTAAAAAGGTAATAAAATATAAAAAAGGCAAGATAATTTTGAGAATGGAAAATAATTACAGTAGAGTTCAGCTATATTGAAGTCCAGGAGACGGCTTAATGGACTTCAAAACTTCATATATTGGCATATTTCGTTTTAAACAATTCTTCAACAAATTAATCAACACTTGAATAAATAATTAAGCTATAGTTTAATATTTCTAAGCCGTATGTCTGCATATTAGTCGATATATATGCGTATTTGAGTGTATTTGAGTATATTTGAGTAAAAAGACGCTCCCATAATTACCTAGTCCAACAATTACAATGTCTAAAAATGACATGAGAATCTGACGTTTTGTGCATGTTGTTCGTTGTTCCCACCCCATAACACTGGTCTTTCTTTTGACATCAACCTACTATTTACTTCCGTGTTCTTATCTAGAGCCCTGCAGAATAAGGAAACTTTCGGTATTTTCTGTATTCTGTAAATCCCACCTGTAGAAGGAGAACCCCTATCGAGTAAAAACGTTGAATAAAACATTGGCGCTTCACTATAATCTACTATTTTTCCATAACTTAAACTGTCAGTATTTCAATAAAAGTTTCACGAAACGATTTAAAAAATTGAAATTTCAAAATAATTATAATAATTTAGAAAAAAAAAAAGTGATTTAGATATCGTCTCGATTTAAACTTTTTAAAAAGTGAAATCATTATAAAATCTTTGAATCTATGCAACAACTAGTCAAAAAATTATTTCTCATGAAATTGATCACTTTCATACTTTCTTTACACTGAATGCGTTTACATAATAATCATAATAATCTCACATACGAGGAATTAAAAGATTACCAATAATCTAAGTCGGTGAACATCCTGTTTATTAGACACATTCCATCTCCTGTAACTCCGAGTCATCAGGATCTTACCTTGCAATTTGCTAAATTGATTGACAGGTATCCATACAACGATAAACTTGTAAATATTATTTGTAATATTGTTTGTAATTATTTTGGGGTGTTGACAAAATGTGCGGAAACGGATGTAAATTATATTATTATTAAATTAATTTCAGATTGATTTCAAATGATTCATGAATCGAAGAGCCGACTAGCTGGCGAAATAAAATAAATTTCACGACTTAAATTTAAATTGATTTTAATCTACGATATTTTTTTTTATTTGACAATATTATTTTAAAATCATTTGAATTATTTAATGAATTTAATTTCCTTCACATTTCTAGTGCCATTCGTACGAAAAAAAAAACGTTTTAACAAATTTTAGGAAATAGACAGATACATATATGCAGGGACCTATAACACTATCTATATACGTTCCTGTATGTCTTTTTGAATAAATTTTTCACTACAATTCAATTCAAATGATTTTTTATGCATTTTAGTCGTATAATCAGATATTACTATAAATTTCATTAAAACTGTCGAAAGACTAAAAAATATCGCACTACACTCGATAATTGATAATGCATCGTACTATTTATTATGCTACATAAAGAGAGTTTGTATTCATCGTATCTAAGGAGACCGACAACTCCTTTACCTGAAATACCCGGATGTCCAAAGCCATCAATTAATGAAACCAGCGATATTTAAAACGTTTTAAATGTCGTTGATGAAACAGACGAAATTTTTACATTCTGGTTAATAACGGTCGCCTCCCTTGGAATAAAAAACAAAACAACAACAAAATAGAAAATAAAATAAAATAAAATGCTACAATTATTTTTTCGGTATAAGTACTTCAAGTATTCTCGATTTTTCCATGACCTGGCTCCTTTTCAATAATGATAATAACATTAATTTGAAGGGAGGGGTGATATGATAAAATTAAAAAAGAAAAAGAAAAGAAAAAACGGAAAATATATAAGTATATTCTATTAATAGAGATCTATGTTACTAGTTTTATAATAATAATATTAATATTAATAATAATAATAATAACAACAACAACTAGTAATAATAATAATAATAATAATAATAATAATTTAATTTGAGGAAAAGGTATTGTAATTGCGAGTGTAAAAAATTCCCGATTGAAGTTGAAATACGGTACGGTGTGACCTTTAACCCTTACACTAACATAATCTGACAATTAATGTCCAGTTTGACATGGCAATGACAGTTTATTTACGTAGTATTGGTCATTGTCCAGTGTTACCTTAATAGCCCATATACGTACACTATTCACGTAATGGAGGGTTTGTCCAATAGATCTAGTGAGGAAATTGCTCCGATTTTGCTTTATAAGCCACCTCAGAAATTCACAAAGCATCAGCATATTATTCCTGTAAACTCGAGGGTTGAAGATCAAGAGTTGCCACTGTTCTGACAAAATGAAGACTATTTTGTTATTTGCTTTTCTGGCCTTGGCTGTTTTGAGCATCGAAGGTAAGGTTTTTATCGAATATTTTTCTAAGCAGCAATATTATTTTCGCCATTTGATTGATTTAAAATACCGCTTTTTTATATTATTAAACGTTAAGACTAACGACTCAATGAATCAATAGTAAGGGTACAAAATGAATAGATAAAGATGCCGACAAAAATAAATATATATCTATTTCAATACAAATTACTGTACATGTAATGGAGATATGAGGATTATAACTAACAAGTCGTTAAATAGTTACAGTAGCAGTTTTGTGTTTAAGAATAAAAACATTTTTAGAGACGAAATGCATTCTAGTGTACGTTTGAACTTTTTTCTTTCCAAACGGCAATGTTTTCTCCATAATTCTAGTACATCTTTGAACTCTTTCCAAACGCCAATGTTTTTACTCTATCACTCCAGAACGGATCTGTTCGCTGCAAAGAAAACGTTCTGGACTTTGACATAAAGCACCACTATGTCACTTCAAGCATAAATTCAATAGGGCAACAAACAGCTTAGCAACGGTTTACATGTAGTAAGCTAATAGAGATCAAAGTACCAATCAAACGGGCCTCAGTGACTTTTAACATTTTGGGACTAATTTTGTGGCTTTTTTGGACTAACATTGTGGCTGTTGCATTTCTCACTCACAGACACATACCAGTTGTGTAGTTTTTCCAAACCATTTTACAAAATGTTTTTATTGTTGTAGCTCGTACCTATGGTAGGAGACGACCAGTGGTGAAGCCCATTGTAAAGCCAATTATACAACCACAGATCTGTCCAGACATTCCATGTCCTCGTCTGTTTATTGAACCTCAATGTAGAAGAGAAACTTATTATATCCATAACGGAGTACAGTGTATTGGATGCCCAGAAGATATCTGTAGACAATGGCAGGGTGGTGCCGGACATTGGGACAATGACTGGGAGTTCGGTAGAAACAACTTCGGAAACAACTGGAGACATGGACGTAACTGGTAAAATTGACAGTTCTTAATAAGGTAAGAACTTTGTATTAACAAATAATGCCACAACATGTTCTTGATTTCGATTTCATTTATTTATATATGTATTTATCTATTATTATTATTATTTGTAAATAATGATAAATCCCTTTATTTCAAAATATGTCAATAATCTAAACCTTACTATTTCAATTCGAGGATCCCCGTTTTTGGATTTTGATAAATTTGGGATGTTTCGAGCATCCTTGATTTGTAGTCAAATTTAATAATCGTTTAAAGACGTTTTTGAAAGTTTTCCTACTTAGGACAAAGGTTTGCAGCCAAATAAAATTAAATTTGCAGTAACAGAAAATCTTTGGATATTTGTAGTTCACTTTTAGTTACATTTATATGTATATCAAATTAAATTATTCTAACAATATACTTATATTTTTTGTAGGTGTCAGTCAACAACATTGCGACGAAAACTATTGAACAATATCGATGAAGTAATCGGAAATCCACAGATATCATCTTTTCATGTATTTCATTTATTTCATGTCATTCTTTTTTTGTGATACAATAAAGTATTTCTTTGTTATAAAATTGTTTTCTATTATTTAACACATGTAAAAAAATTTTGGACATAATAGTCATATGTTTTATAGTGTTGTCTTGAACTATATGCAAATGTATTGATACGAGTGAAATAATTTTTAAAAATCTCTAATAATACTTTAACCACACCACTGGACACCATCGGACAGTAACTTCATTGTTCATTCAAAGTCGATTTTAACCACACCATTATACAGTAACTTCATTGCCAGCAAAGTCAGTTTTACCAATGAATGGTAACTTTGTTGCTTGTTCAAAATCAATAACTTTAACCACATTGGACAGTAATTTCATCGTTCCTTTAAAGTTGCAAACTTTAACCATCTACTGAAAAAAACTTTATTGTTTGTTCACAGTCACTTACTGTAACCGCACCACTGGACAGTAACTTCATTGCTTGTTCAAAGTTACATTTATTGACCACACAACTGAATGATAACTATACTTCTCATTCAAAGGCACTAACCTAAACCACGCCACAGGGCAGTTACTTCATTGTTCTTTCAAAGTTGCTTACTTAAACCAGTGAAACCACACCACTGGGCAGTAACTTCATTGATTGTTCAAAGTCGCTTACTGAAACCACACCACTGGGCAGTAACTTCGTTGATTGTTCAAAGTCGCTACCTGAAACCACACCACTGGGCAGTAACTTCGTTGATTGTTCAAAGTCGCTTACTGAAACCACACCACTGGACAGTAACTTCGTTGATTGTTCAAAGTTGCTTACTGAAACTACGCCACAGGGCAGTTACTTCATTGTTCGTTCAAAGTTGCTTACTTAAACCAGTGAAACCACACCACTGGGCAGTAACTTCATTGATTGTTCAAAGTCACTTACTGAAACCACACCACTGGGCAGTAACTTCGTTGATTGTTCAAAGTCACTTACTGAAACCACACCACTGGGCAGTTACTTCGTTGATTGTTCAAAGTCACTTACTGAAACCACACCACTGGGCAGTTACTTCGTTGATTGTTCAAAGTCGCTTACTGAAACCACACCACTGAGCAGTAACTTCATTACTAATTTAAAGATGCATATATTGACCATAAAACTGAATGGTTACTATATTCCTAATTCAAAATAGATGACATGAACCACACCACTGGACATATACCACACCACTGGACATATACCACACCACTGGACAGTAACTTCATTGCTCGATCAAAGTTGCCAACCTAAACCTAACATCCAATAATAAATTTATTGCTTGTTCAAAGTCACTAATTTTAACAGCACCAATCAGTTATCCCACTATGTGATGGTCTCTTAGTGGCTTGTTGGGCTTTTTCTTTCATCCATTTGAATTGTGCTGTGTTCAATGTTTTGAAGGTTGTTGTCAAGTTTATGTTTTTTAGTTACAAAGTGATCTGACAAACTTTCTTACACACTAGGATCTGCCTCCATTGAATTGGTACCTGGAACAGTGAGAAGCACTGAGATCATTAAGGTTGCACTTTAAAACACTCAGCCACAGAAGCCCGATTTGTGGATACAACTACATGACATAATGTTTTAAATGATTATAAAAATGATGTTTTGTAACTTAAATCATGCCACTCTTGATCAGGTATTCTCAAAATTTAACCAATGCCAAGTTAATACATGTATATCAAAATGAATTTATCAGACTTCAAAAAGTAATTTAAATGTACAATGAAAAACAGAATGATTAATGAAAATTATAATTAATATTGCAACTAAGCCCAATAATATATCTGATACAAAACATAAATAAAAATTTCCAGATTCACAGAATCACAATCATCTCACAGTGTTGGTGTTAGTATAGATCATACCAGATGTACACTTATGTCCAGGTGTAAGTCCGTCTAATACCAGGTATGAGCCAGCTCTCACCAGGAGTAAGTCTAGCTAATACCAGGTATCAGTTCAGTTCACTAGGTGTGAATTCAGTTCATACCAGATGTGAGTCTAGCTCATACCAAGTATCAGTTCACCTCTAACTAGGTGTGAGTTGAATTCATACCAGGTGTGAGTTCAGCTTATAGCAAATGTGAGTTTATCTCATACCAGACATAAGCCCAGCTCAAACAAGGTAATGTCTAGTTCATACCAGGTATTAGTCCAGTTCCTACCTGGTGTAAATACATTTTATATCAGGTGTGAGTCTAGCTCATCTAATATTAAATGCCCGTAAAAATGTCAGTTGTGGAGGTTTATTGATAGTTTTAGCTAGTTTCTTCTCCTTCACAAATCTTGTTCAGCACAAAAGCACTTAGTTTGATAAAGTTTCAGAGCCTACATGTATATGTAAACTAAACAACTTTTACATAATTTGAAGGAAATATTCCAGTTTTCCCATTCACAACACCTTCCCACCAATCATTCTGATTTTTGGTTCTTGTTAAAACTAAAATCTCGTCATCTGAAAAAGAAAAGAAATAAAATAAATTGTGTGGTAGTAACCACCTCTATATAGAGACCACCTCATTCCAATTTCACAATCTTTATTCATTTATTTATTTATTTATATTTATCTATTTATTTATTTATTCAGTTATTATTATTTTTATTTTTTATTTTATTTTTTATTTTTTTTTTTTGTATAAAACAATTTTTTTGTATTGTTTTATTCATACACAAGTTCATGTGTTAATTGGTTGATTGTAATGATTTTTTATGTTGCATCAGCAATTTTTCAGCTTTTTGTGACACGAGCAAGCTTATTAATCTATGGAGTAATTTAAAAACAAGATGGTGAATGCATAAAAAATGTGAAAGTGTGTATTATGGTCTGCTTTGTACTAGTGAACACTTAAAATGACTTTTTTTTAAGGCACTAGCTAACAGAGCCAGTATAGGACACTAGGATCTGCATGATTGGGATTTAAACATAAAAGGAGAGGAATTGTGATCTGTAGCATGCTTAAGACCAAGCCTCAGACAATGAGGCCCCTAAAATAGCTGACATCAATGCAGTTTGTTATCGTTCATTAATTTAAGAACATTTTATGTCATTTGATACATAATGGAAAATGCACTAAACCTTCTTGACCAATAAAACCACTTAAGTTTAAATTTATCACTACTTATCTTTACCTTTCTTCAAAGTCAAGTCACATGGTAACTGGGCCTGATAAGGAAAGATAACTCTTGCTTTTACATGACCAGGAATCAAAATATTGGCATCAGTATTGTGACTTCCTGAAAAATTTTAAGAATTGTTATGATAAACATGTGCAACAATGAAGTTCTTCTCTTGAATGACATGTGATTTGAAATTAACAATTCACAATTAAAGAAATTTTACCAACCAATCGCATTTTAGAAATCATATTTCAAGAAATTTTACTGACCAATCACAATTCAAGAAAGTTTTTTTAAAAGGTAATACAAAAATAAGTATTTTGATCTTATAAGTTTAACATTATCAACTTAAAACATTATGACAGTAATATGACATTTTTTGAAGCAACGAACAATACTGTTAAAGGAATGTAGTGGACAGGATGCATTTCATGCACCAGTCAGAATTCTTATTGCATATTGAAAAAGTAAGATGAATGTAAAAATCTGCAGTACCGAGATAGAACCATCAACCCTCACTAAGCTAATCAAGCAACTTTTTCACAAAATTTGCTCACATAAGCAGGCCTTCACAAACGCCAATTCAAACTTCAAAAAGCCGAATGAAAAATATCCGAATCGGCTTTTTCCCCATAATAGTAAAACAAAACCTGATTAAAAATTCTTTAATGCTGACTTGTTAACAATTGAAAATACACAGTTGAGTTTACCCACTGCCGATGGGGGGGGGGGGGGGGGGGATGTACTCTTTGCCAACTGCTGATTGACCTTACCGGCGTTTGTGGAGCCATGCACATAAGACTTAACATAGACTGTGAGAGGAGCTGTGATCTATAAGTAAGCCATTTAGGCTCCTCTGTCACTGTACATTTCTTTACTGTTATAAAAGAAGCAAAAGTAATTTTCTTTAACGCAATATTCAAGATTTTTTTCTCTTAACCAAAACTTCTGGGGAAAATAGAGGAAACCAGAGTGCCTGGATAAAATCACTAATCTTAGACAAGCATCCTGGCATACTTAAGTTTTTTTCACACTAAAATCTGCCTAATGAGATTCAAAACAAGGCAGTAGTCACATGGTATATGTCGCTATAAATTTGTGTAGCATGATATATTTATTTGTATACTGCCTAGCAATTATAGTGTCAAATAATGTTATAAATAGGACTTCTTAATTGGGTAACAGGAAAAACCATATGGTAAATGTTAATATCTACCAGTATGATCTATATTATTATTTACCAGTCAGTGTACTAAATGTGTATATTTACCAAGTGTGATCAATGTAAATATTTACCCATTGTTGTTAATGTAAATATTTACCAAGTGTGTAAAATGTAAATATTCATCAAGTTTGGTAAATGTAAATACATGTTTGTTCCAGTGTGGTAAATTTACCCAGTTTCGAAAATGTAAATTTAAAGACCAAAAGGTAAATGTAAATATTTACAAGTGTGGTAAATATTCACCAGTGTGGTTTATGTAAATTTTACCACTGCGGTAAATGTAAATAGTTACCAGTAACTGTCCGTGTTGTGTGAGTTGTAAATGTTCTTGTTACCATCATCCCTGATTGTTTAGTAGTTACATTCTGTACTGTTGTTCTTTCAGTTTTAGAATGAATTTTAGGACTTGTTTTATCCTCTTTTGATTTAAAACTAAATTTCTGTAAAAGAAATTAATATCAGTGTTTAATAAAATTTTTAAAAAAGGATTTGATTTGATTTAATGGGTTTTACATCCCAGTCACCAACTTTAGGTGAAGTGGCAGTGCGTTTACGGCAATGTGCAGCGAAAGTTCTTTAATATGCCATACCTGTCATGACAGGGGGCATCAATTTTTAATGTTTCTCATTTCTAAAAGCTGATTGTTTGGCAAAAGAAGAGTCACTACTAACTTTCAAGTCTTTCTCAGACCCATTTGATGTTAATATCTCAACAACTCACATACAAAGCAAACACTCCATCAAATAAGCTACTGTAATGGTCGAAACAAAGCAGAATTTAAACCAAAAGACATCTGAACTACAAACCAATGTTTCTTCCTTACAATTAAACTATCTTTATCATTAAAAGAACTGACAGTTGTAAAAAGATTTGTATAATTTACCAAACAGATCTGTCCAACGAATAAAGTAATGGTTTTGTGACCCAGTCAAGACTCTTTTCAATAAAATTAAGGTGAACAGTTCTAGAATAGTTGAAAAGGTGGAAATGCCTGCAGAAAACCACCAAACGTCCACACAGTAAAATTAAATAATTTTTTCTCATTTATATATGCTGGGAAAACTTTTATATCTTGGTACAAAGATGAACAAACAAAAATGAACCTTAATACATGTACAAGTATATTAACTTACTCTTTCACTACTGAAGGCACTAGGGGACTGTGAATGTTTGTGAGCCTTTTTTCTAGCTGATTCTTCAGCTAATTTTTCAGCCCTGATTCTGTGTGCATCTAAAACTTCATACAATGCCTCACACTCTGGAGGGGGTGGTATATCTCCCGAGAGGATCTCATATGCTCTAATATCCCTTCCATAAAATCTAAAAATTTAAAAAATAGTAAGTATGAACTTAAAATAAGATATAGGATGCCCAAGATGACTACCAAAATAAACAAAATTTTCAATTTCATCCTAGTAGATGTATACATTATCTAAGTTTAAACCTTTATATCCATGTATTCACTTTAACTTCAATCAATTTCATTTTTTTTTATCCTTTTTTTGTTTTGTTTTGTTTTTTTTTTTGCAGATAGGGAAACACCAGATGAGGGACAAAATGGGTGTAAAAATCTTAAAAATATAAATATTATATATATATATATATATATATATATATATATATATATATATATCAGAATATATATATATATATATATATATATATATATTATGGTAAAATTTTGATTTAATTGCATATTCCAATACCTTTCTTTTCCGTTACCAATAAGACGGTTTACATCATGGAAAATATGAAAAAATTATACATAAAAGTACAATGTAGTTGCTATGGTGATATTTCTACTTCACAGTTGCTATGGTGATATTTCTACTTCACATTTGCTATGGCGATATTTTTACTTCATATCTGTATTGTATATGATCCAAGATAGGTTTTTTATAATATAAAGGTAAATTTCATATTAAATATACATGTACATGTTTATATAATTTTTTTAATGAATAGCATATACTCACATAGACTCAGTCTGCAGGCAAACCAGTAATTAGTTTGAATTTCTTCTGACCCTTACACACTTAATGCCTAATGGTTGTGTGTAGGGTCAAAACAATTTCTATGTCAAAAACCTAGGATTTTCTGATACCAACTGGTGTCAGAAGGTGCACTGCTTTGTTTTGTTTTAAACTTAAAACATTAGTGAAATTGTAGAAAAATTAATAAACCTTGATCAATGGTAAATGATTTGTCTTCAAAAATATTGGAATATGAGTTTTGCAAGACCACATAGACTTGTTTTGAAAATAAAAAAAGAGGTCAGCAAATATCAACAAGGAAGAATTTTATCTGAATTCTCAAACCATTGGTGATGACATTTTAAAATATGTACAAATTTTGGAAAAAACAATTCATCTTTCCACTGAGGTTAGTAACTTTTCTTTGGTTCCTCTAATAACTTCACTTCGACACAAAATGAGCTGACGTCCATTCAGACACAAGTTGGTCACACCCATCAGGCATACAATGTGTTAGGGTCAGAGGGAATTCTCACTAACCAGTAATTAGCAAAGACAGAATATGTGTACCTGCAGACATTCTGACTTGTGCACTAAGCCAAAAATGACAATATCAATATAAGCCTTAAATGTCAGATTCCATTAAGTACTAACTTTTTATTGGCATCTTTTCTCTCTATAAGAGCACTGCCTTCCACAGATATTCCAGCAAATATCCCTCTTGTTTTGGAATATGTATATATGGCTGCTGTGCTTCTAACTGCAACATCTGCCTCTAAATTTCTTCCAAGAGGTCCGGCAGCTATGGAAAAATTTCCTCCGAGAGTTAAGTTACCTCCCTTTGAGAAAGCATCAACAGCTGATCTATTATTCAAAAGTATTACAAAATCGGTCACCTAAAAATGAAAGGATAAATAAATTGTACATATACTGATTATTTGATGGCTTTATATATATTTTACATAGATTTTTTTTATATAGATTTTTTCAGTCATAACCAAACCATTCAGAAAATTTCACTTTTAAGCCATCTTTATTATTTCACCACAATAAAACCTACTCATTTATACATGTATTAGCATGAGAAGTGACCACCTATAAATAAAGTCCAATTATCTATTAAGATCCAAGGCCTTGGTAGCTGAGTGGTCTAAAGTGCACATTTATGGATCATAGTGCCTCTCACCACCTAGATTCAAATCCTGCTAGGGCAGATCTTACCTCTGCACCCACTTCAAATCCACCACCAAGACCAGCAATTCCAATAGCTGAAGGTGCTGTCCATTCTAAAACAAAGAAATTTCAAGATGTCATTTATGGATTTTTTCAATGTCATGTTTGAAAAAACATGTTTAAGCAAAGGAAAAAATATCCTCAAAACTCATAAGATTATATAAATCATATTTAATCTTTCAAAATTGCTATAATTTTTCATTGTTGAAATGTCTCATCATATTTGTTTGAACAAATTTTAACTGTGATAGAATTAAAACTTCTATAGAGCAATAAACTTTTTTACATACTAGCAAGATTTCTGCTCTGCAATTTGCCAATTTAGCAAATTAGTAATTTGTATAATTTCTGGCTCTAACAAACAGATTTTAGCTAAAACACATAAATTTTTGCTCCAAAATATTTCATCAATTTCATGTCTGCCCCATAACTGAATTTTTTTTTTAAAACAAAAATTTTGTCATGTTTATATGTGTTTGTGCCTACCTGTACAATCAAAATCATCATTAACTTTAGCTATCACTATTCCACTTCCTCCTCTAGCCGTCACAAGAAACCCTACTCTACATACAGTAAGTATGGCCAGTCCCTTAGCTTTTGACAGTATA
The DNA here is from genome assembly GCA_029721355.1 of Tegillarca granosa. Classification (NCBI taxonomy): domain Eukaryota; kingdom Metazoa; phylum Mollusca; class Bivalvia; order Arcoida; family Arcidae; genus Tegillarca; species Tegillarca granosa. Next base: position 2,430,834 of record CM056601.1, read on the forward strand.
TCAACTGTAAAACAAATGAATGAACATATTTATCTCCCTTGTTTTCTGATGCTGAGTGATCACCTCTGAATAAATTTCAGGTATCTATGAAGATCTAAGGCCTTTGTGGCTGAGTGGTCTATTGTGTACTTTTATGGATCTTAATGCCTCTCATTGCCTAGGGTCAAATTCTGCTACGGCAGATCTTAGTTTGAGAAAGTTTGTCAGTTCATTTCTCAAAGGTCATTGTTTTTATTCTAGGCTCTCCGGTTTCCTCCACCATCTAAGAACTGACCACCTTAATATAAGTGAAAGAATTTTGACTGCAGTGTAAAAAAAACATTTCTTAATTCAACTGCCTTTGAAGATGGTGATCCAGGAGGTCACCATCATACAATGTCAAAAATTTGTGAAGCAGCTTCTAATTGATTTAAGAAACCTAAATTACCTTCAATAATTGATTTTATGCAGTAGAATTAGTGAAAACTACTCTTTAGTAAACCTTCCAACATGAGTTGGTATCAGAAAAACACAAGTTTTTAATAGCGAATGTACTGACTCTACACACTGCCACCAGGCATAAAGTTTTAGGATCACAGGAAATTCCGACTAGTTATGCTGCTTCTACATGTTCCATGTTGTAATTTGTAACACAATAGAAAGTGCAAAAGAGTGGATTGGAGTGGAGTAATAGTGTTTCACGCATTAGTCAAGATCTTTCACTTATTTCGAGGTGGTCAGTTCTGGGATGTGGAGGAAACTGGAGTGCCCAGAGAAAACCACAGACCTTCGGCAAGCAAACTCAAACTTTCTCACAGCAGGATCTGTCCCGAGTAGGATTTGAACCCAGGCAGTTAGAGACACTGTAATCTGTAAGCGCACTTTAGACCACTCAGCCACCTAGGCCCCTAGAAAGTGCACAAGAAACACAGAACAAATAGTGTTGGTCTCACTTGAAAACTGTATTTCTATTAAAAACAGGAAATTTAAAAAAAAACAACTTGTCCAAACACTTTAGACACAACCTGGGTATAAACCCATGAATAATGATTTTAAAAGCCAATTGCAGTTTAACCCCTATTAGTAGGCTTAGTTCATCCTTAATGTGAATTTCATAATAGCTCTGTATGTGGCATAGCTGTTTAAAGTGTGTGCTTAGGGATGACAATACATCTTGCATTCCTCGATTCAAATCCTGCTCTGGGAAGATCCTTGTGTAAGAAAGTTGGTTAGTTTGCTTTTTTGTTCAGTTTTCTCCACCATTCAAGAACTGACTGTCTCAATATAAGTGGAAGAATCTTGACTAGGTATAAAGAACTATTTCTCCTCTCCTCTCATTCCTATTAAGTCTTACCAGGTATCAATTTATCAGGCCCAATTTTGGAGGAAGAAACTGTAAATTCACGTAATATTTTTGCAGCTTTTTTGGCCTCCGATTTTAAACTATGTGGAATAGGTGTATTCACCATTTCTTTATTCAATTATAGGCACCAACATGAAAGATAAAAATCTGAAATGTAACAAAGAGAAAAAACTATGACTACAATTAGGCCATCTTTCTTTCTGTAAGAGTAATTGTAACTCTATTAGAAACATTATTTTATATAAATGACAAGGATGAATCAAAATAATGTGACTTGGGAAGTGGTTTTGCTTATCTGCAACATACCAACTCAGTGTGCTAGCACCTTAACAAAAATATCCATCCCCATTGTCCGCTACAGCTAGTACAAGAAAGTCTATAATATACACTTGCACATCTCATGCATACATTAGCTTGTTTTAAGATTAATCCTTGGAGATTAACCTAGCTCTTATTGCTAATAGCTGAAAAATGCTAAGTACTATGATGTTAAACAACATCACAATAAACCAAAAACTATAATTCACTGCAGTTTATGTTTTATGGTATGTCATTTGGAAAGTTGTCGCCAGTTTATTTCACAGGTACTTGGGGGCGGGTACCTCCCCCCCCCCCCTTCCTGGATCAAGTCTTTTATGATGTGATATGGTCGATTTTTTCGACTTTCTTAAAACGGATTGTTCTCGGGTAAACAGTGTTGTATTGTAGTTGATACATCATCAGGAAATATTTAAAAGTAAAAAAGTCTAGATAATTTTATTAGATTGCCCAGAAAACAAATATCCAGGAAGAGGGGGGGAGGTACCCGTCATCAAGTACCTGTGGTTTATTTAAGCCATATTCTGATTAAACAGTCACTTCTTTCCGAGTTGAACAACAGTGCAATTATGTATTGCTTGTTTGTGTAGTTCACTCTGAAAAAGACAACAACAAGTAGCACTGCTTGCATGATATAACATAAACATGTTCTTATAGCTTTCAAGAGCGGCCAGAAAAACTTCGTCCAAGTTAGGGTGTTAAAACAGTGTTTTGTATGAGCCATACCCTCTTTTTGTCTTAGTTTATCACCTATTTTGCCAGTTTGCAAAGTTTTTACTTTGTTTTTGGGATTGTGATATGGACAAGGACTGGTATGTTTGTTTTATTTATTACAAAAAATTTTAAGATTATTGAGTATTATGTAATGGATTAAGTACATCTGTACCAAAATCACCTCTTACGAATTGAGAAAAACAATGACAATGGCAATAAAACAATTTACCAGTTACCTAAAACACAAGTCTCATGTCATTTTGAACGAGGAAGTAACGAAGTCTTATTTTGTTTGCCTTCTTTTACGTCAGTATGTTCCACCTTTACCGTGAGCACGGTTACGTACTCCTTCTATTTAGATCCCTCCAATTTGAAGACAACCAATCAAACGAGGGACTGAAAAACTATGAAAACACATAACAGATACTGATTTTTCTATTTCGAGAGTTTTGTAGTGATTATCATGCATTTTCTATTCCGTGAGTTTTGAAGTGGTTATCAAGCGTTTTCTTTCGCGAGTTTTGAAGTTTTTATCACACGTTTTCTATTTCGTGAGTATCGAAATGTTTATACCGCGTTTTCTATTTCGTGAGTTTTTAAGTGTTTATCAGGCGTTTTCTACTTCGTGATTATCGAAGTGTTTATACCGCGTTTTCTATTTCGTGAATTTTAAAGTGTTTATACCGCGTTTTCTATTTAGTGAGTTTTGAAGTGGTTATCACGCGTTTTCTATTTCGTAAGGCTCGAAGTGTTATACCGCGTTCTCTATTTCGTGAGTCTTGAAGTTTTTATCCGGCGTTTTCTACTTTGTGAGTTTTGAAATATTTTTACCGCGTTTTCTATTTCATGAGTCTTGAAGTGTTATACCGCGTTTTCCATTTCGTGAGTTTTGAAGTAGTTATCACGCGTTTTCTATTTCGTAAGGCTCGAAGTGTTATACCGCGTTCTGTATTTCGTGAGTCTTGAAGTTTTTATCAGACGTTTTCTATTTTGTGAGTTTTTGAAGTGTTTTTACCGCGTTTTCTATTTCATGAGTCTTGAAGTGTTTATACCGCGTTTTCTATTTCGTGAGGTTTTAAGTGGTTATCACGCGCTTCTATTTTGTAAGTTTTGAAGTGTTTATCAGGCGTTTTATATTTCGTGAGTCTTGAAGTGTTTATACCGCGTTTTCCATTTCGTGAGTTTTGAAGTGGTTATCACGCGTTTTCTATTTCGTTAGTTTTGACGAGGTTATCACGCGTTTTCTATTTCGTGAGTTTTGAATTGGTTACCACGCGTTTTCCATTCCGTGAATCTTGAAGTGGAAATCAAGTGTTTTCTTTTTCGTGAGTCTTGAAGTGTTTATACCGCGTTTTCTATTTCGTGAGTCTTGAAGTGTTGATACCGCGATTTCTATTTCGTGAATTTTGAAGTGTTTATACCGCGTTTTCTATTTCGTGAGTTTTAAAGTGGTTATCACGCGTTTTCTATTTCGTAAGGCTCGAAGTGTTTTACCGCGTTCTCTATTTCATGAGTCTTGAAGTTTTATCAGGCTTTTTCTATTTTGTGAGTTTTTGAAGTGTTTAATACCGCGTTTTCTATTTCGTAAGTCTTGAAGTGTTTATACCACGTTTTCTATTTCGTTAGTTTTGACGAGGTTATCACGCGTTTTCCACTCCGTGAATCTTAAAGTCTTTTCACCGCGTTTTCTATTTCGTGAGTCTTGAAGTGTTTATACCACGTTTTCTATTTGTGAGTTTTGAAGTGATTATCACGCGTTTTCTTTTGTTTTTGTGAGTTTTGAAGTGGTTATCATGCGTTTTCTATTTCTTGAGTCTTGAAGTGTTTATACCGTGTTTTCTGTTTCGTGAGTGTTAAAGTGTTTATACCACGTTTTTTATTTTGTGAGTTTTGAAGTGATTATCACGCGTTTTCTTTTTCTTTTTTGTGAGTTTTGAAGTGGTTATCATGCGTTTTCTATCTCGTGAGTCTTGAAGTGTTTATCACGCGTTTTCTATTTCGTGAGCATTGAAGTGTTTAAACCACGCTTTCTATTTTGTGAGTTTTGAAATGATTATCACGCGTTTTCTTTTTGTTTTTGTGAGTTTTGAAGTGGTTATCATGCGTTTTCTATTTCTTGAGTCTTGAAGTGTTTATACCGTGTTTTCTGTTTCGTGAGTGTTGAAGTGTTTATATCACGTTTTTTATTTTGTGAGCTTTGAAGTGATTATCACGCGTTTTCTTTTTCTTTTTTTGTGAGTTTTGAAGTGGTTATCATGCGTTTTCTATCTCGTGAGTCTTGAAGTGTTTATCACGCGTTTTCTATTTCGTGAGTATTGAAGTGTTTAAACCACGCTTTCTATTTTGTGAGTTTTGAAGTGATTATCACGCGGTTTTTTTTTTTTTTTTTTTTTTTTTTTATTTATTTATTTATTTATTAATTTATTTTTTTATTAGTTTTTAGTGTTTATACCGCGTTTTCTATTACGTGAGACTTGAAGTGTTTATCACGCGTTTTCTATTTCGTGAGTCTTGAAGAGTTTATACCACGTCTTCTATTTTGTGAGTTTTGAAGTGATTATCATGCGTTTTCTTTTTCTTTTTTTTTTTTTTTTTTTTTTGTGAGTTTTGAAGTGGTTATCATGCGTTTTCTATTTCGTGAGTCTTAAAGTGTTTATACCACGTTTTCTATTTTGTGAGTTTTGAAGTGATTATCACGCGTTTTCTTTTTCTTTTTTTTATGAGTTTTGAAGTGGTTATCATGCGTTTTCTATTTCGTGAGTTTTGAAGTGTTTGTACCGCGTTTTCTATTTTGTGAGTTTTGAAGTGGTTATCACGCGTTTTTTTTTGTCGTCAGTATAAAGTGTTTTCTGTTTCGCAAGTTTTGTTGTATTGTTTCTGGCGACATGTGATGTTTGTGATGCACGTTAGTTTTTATTTTATTTACATTTTTTATTTTTAAAAAATACACATATAATACACGTGTTTTAAAAATGTTTTCATAATTATTTTCATTTCACATCAAAATCCTTGGTTTTACTTTTAATTGTATTTGTATTCTGTTTATCACAACAAACGAGTTTCTATATTTGCGTTTATCCATCTTCTATATTTAGTATTTAACTATCATCTTTCCAATTTATTTCAATTAAAAGTTTAGTTTAATCACCCAAACACCTGTTCAGTTCAAGGAAATGTGTTTTACTTAAGGTAAGAATATGTCAAAGGAATTTCCTGATAAACTACATCGTCTTAATTACAAATAAAATGATTCATCATATAGAAATGAAGTATTTCTCCAAGTTTGTATATTCTGTAGTTAAAACACGTGTGATAACAAAAAATTATATAAAACGAATATTATGAGAAATATCTTGTAATTCCGACATTTAAAATTTGAGTTCTTTTAAACCATTCCTTATTTCAATAGAATTTTGTTCGTTTTTGACACGATGGGTAAATTTTCATTTTTGAGGGATTTTATACTTAGATGTAAACCAGATGATAGAACTGATCTTATAGAAAAAGATGGGAAAAGTTACCATGGAAACTGGCTGAAAAACTCCCTCGTCGAATTTTCACGGAAAACAGCAAAAGGTAATTCTATCTTATTCATGTGGTTCGCATACAATTCTTTTTGTATTTTTTTTAAATAGGAATAATGGTAATGTACTTTGATAATAATTTATATTTTATTCAAAATATGGTATTAACTTCGAATTAATTTACCGATTCCGTATTTCTTTCCTAATCCTTTCACTATGTTGTTTTTAAACAAACAAAATATTTCCTTTTTTTAATTTTGACTTGAGCTATTTCAGTGGTTAGAGCGACGCATTTCCATTGTTTCAAATTGTTAAAACTTAATATTTCATTTCAAAAACAGCTTTTTTCGATTTCTAATTTTAATTTGAGCTATCAGGGGTTAAAGCTACACATTTCCATTGTTTCAAATTGTTATAACTTAATATTTCATTTCAAAAACTGCTTTTTTGTTTTCTAATTTCAATTTGAGCCATCAAAAGTTAGAGCTACACATTTCCATTGTTTCAAATTGTTATAACTTAATATTTCATTTCAAAAACTGCTTTTTTCGTTTTCTAATTTCAATTTGAGCCATCAAAAGTTAGAGCTACATATTTCCATTGTTTCAAATTGTTAAAACTTAATATTTCATTTCAAAAACAGCTTTTTTTTTCGATTTCTAATTTTAATTTGAGCTATCAGGGGTTAAAGCTACATATTTCCATTGTTTCAAATTGTTATAACTTAATATTTCATTTCAAAAACAGCTTTTTTTTCGATTTCTAATTTTAATTTGATCTATCAAGGGTTAAAGCTACATATTTCTATTGTTTCAAATTGTTATAACTTAATATTTCATTTTAAAACCAGCTTTTTTCGATTTTTAATTTTAATTTGAGCTATCATGGGTAAGAGCTACATATTTCCATTGTGTCAAATTGTTATAACTTAATATTTCATTTCAAAAACAGCTTTTTTCGATTTCTAATTTTAATTTGAGCTATCAGGGGTTAAAGCTACACATTTCCATTCTTTCAAATTGTTATAACTTAATATTTCATTTCAAAACCAGCTTTTTTTCGATTTCTAATTTTAATTTGAGCTATCAAGGGTTGGAGCTACACATTCCCTTTTTATAAATTGTCATTGTCAGTTTCAGCTCACATCTATGTTTAACTTTTATGGAAAACTTGATAATCAATTTTATGAAATATTTAATGTTTTGCAGAAAAAGTAAAAAATAATACGATGGGAGAAATCTTTGGGTTTCTTAGATCGGCGAAAGCAGAAACAAATCATAAAGAAAATATTAATCTAGATGCTTTGTCATGGCCTTCCTCAATTAGAAGTAATACTTCAGATGGAATGGAAGAAAACAAGAAATGCTACGGAACAATGGACATTCCAAATCAAAAACTGTTAGAACTTGAAAGCGCAACTGATGTCACATGTGTTGGTCTGGGAAATGCTTTGGTAACAGATGCAAAAAATGATCGTCTGCTTTTGTTTGATAAATATGGAAATCCAAGTTTCATTTATCGCAATAAAGACATTAGTTTGCCGTCCTCAGTTACCATAACGAATACCGGAGAAGTTGCCATGGTATCTGGTCTAAACAAATGCGTTATCGTTTTGTCAACCGACGGAGACTTCATCAAATGTTTTAGACATGCGGAATTCCGAAAACCAAGAGCTATTGCCATGACGAAATATGGCGACTATATTATCACTGATGTCTTTTCAAGGAAAATTTTAGTCTTTAACAAAAAGGGCAAATTTAAAACTTTTATTGGAAATTCTGAACAAAAGCTGGTGTGTCCTCGATATATTGCAGTTTCTGAGAATGGAGACATTATAGTTTCAGACGCCGGAGCTCATAGCATAATTGTTTACGGTGCAGGCGGAGATTTAAAATGTATAATGGGAGGGTATGGGTCTTCAGATGGAAAGCTAAAGTACCCTTGTGGTGTCACAACGGACAAAGTTGGAAACATTCTTGTGGCTGATCGTGGCAATAATAGGGTGTCGCTATTTAATCCTGACGGGATATTTCTATGTCACATGCTGACTTCAAGTAATGGCCTTATCCAACCGGAAGGCATCGCGCTCTCTCCAAACGGGACAATATTTGTTACATATGGCTTACAATGTGATATCAGAATAGCAGCATTTAGAGTAATGTGTCAAAAAAATACTTAAATTCGCGGTATTTATTCCATATTCAATTCAAAAATGAGCAAATAAAACTAAAATTTGGGTTATATCGAAAATTCGTTAAGCCCGTTTTGTGATTTTTAAGTTGTATTTTAAATAATATAACCAAGGCTGAAGGTGCAATATTTATAAATTCTACAATTTGTTAGTCTTGATTCTTTGACTATCAACATAAAATCTGTACTTTTTGTCGCTGATTTGACGAACTTTCACGAACGGATTTTTACTCTCAAGGTCAAATTAATGGGAAGTAGCTCCTGTCATGGAGGAAATCTCGTTTCGTTCACGTGATACTACATCCGGAAATTTTTCATTTTATGAGAATTTATTTATTATAAATAAGATTGCTTTGTGGTGAATATTTAACTTTCTAATGTGCTTCGACTTATTTTCATAGTTTTTGGAGGTATATGTATATCGGACGATATTAAAAAGAAAAGACTTCGTTTAAAATAACATTCTATCTACACTTTAACTTGTATATTTGTGTCGTTTACACTGAATAAATGCCGGTTCCTCATAAACTATTAAATGCATGCAGTGTTATGGAATGAAGCTGCAATAATTTTTTATTTAATTAAATTGCCAATGTGTCAGCCAGATCGGGAGTTGAACCCAACTGCCAATAAAAACAGGGCTATATATTAAAATGAGAAAATCAATGTCCGTCCAAAGTAGTCGCGACCAAGAACATGTTACTCAAAACTTTATCTATGACAGATGTTTGTCTTGAATTTTTACGGTCATTTGAAACTTCTCAGAGATGTTCACTAAATAATTTAAAACAAAATACAAACATGTATTAATATTTCCATTTTTGGGAAATATTCATTTTTTGATTTGGAAAAAGAATGCTATACCGAGTGGTCTAAAGCGCATGTTTACGGATCACAGTGCCTCTCACCGCCTAGGTTCGAATTCCACTACGGCAGATCCAATTCTGAGAAAGTTTGTCATTTCGATTGCTGTAGGTCGGGTTTTTTTCCTTCGGGCACTCCGGTTTCCTTCACCATTGCAAAACTGACTTCCTCGATAAAAGTGAAAAATCAATTGAAAAATATATGTAATCAATCAAATCCAATTTAGTTATATTAGTTTTATTTCACGAAAAAGTCGGCTATATTAATTGAAAAATTTTTTTTTATTACTACGTGCTCTTTAAATAAGTAAAATAATTACACAGTTATTAATAATATATTAATGAGCAAGAATATAAATGTAAGATTGTTAAAAGAAACACTGAAGTTTTTGACGTTTCTACATTTAAAACAGTGCGTGTATTATAACAACATTGAAAGACGACGGAAATTTGCGTTTAATGCGGAAGTTCCGTACAGATCAAACCACTAGATCCCGTATCCCTATTTTTCAGCATTGATGTATCATTTTGAAGAGAATTATTGTGCGGGTGGAGAATTCAAAAAGCCAAAGACTAGCAGTTGTTGTTGTAATGTTTGACGTCGCATCAGCAATTTTTCAGCTATTCGCGACGAGAGCAAAGTTATTAATCTCTAAGAACAAGTTTATGTATAAGTGTGATGTGCCTATCGCGTACTTAGGGCGACAACTTTTTTGGGTAAGGTGCTAGCTCAGAGAGTCAGTATGCCGCAGACAAGCATACCACTCCTCTTGTCCATTATCCTTGCACCTTGTGAACCAGTCGAAACTTCATCCTTCTAATGCCTGAGCACCAGGTGAGGAAGCAAAATCTCAAATTTTAGAGTCTTGTGTATGACCTAGAAACGGAGAAAGCATCAATAACAGTCATCATCTTTTTTTCGAGGAGGGCTTCGTCCCATGGACCCCGGCGGGGGTTCTGCCCTGGACACTTGTTAGCGGCCTTTAGGGACGCCTGGACCCTTCGCCGCTGGGGGTTTGAGCTTTAGGCACTCGCTATTAAATAATAAAATTTTCAAAACTCCCTTTCATAAAATTCTGGATACGCCCCTTGAAAGTTATATTCAAGTGTTTGACAAAAAAAAAAAAAAAAAAAAAAAAAAAAAAAAACAATTGACATTATTAAAATTATAGTAAATATTTAGAAAATTTAAAGTATGCAAATATATTTTTTGCATATTACGATTTTATTTCGTAATTAATAAAAGCAATAACACTTGTACGTCTCTGGTAACACTTGTTCATCTTACATGGCAGTAAACAGTTATACATGTCAGAAAAGACTGATCTCAGTAAATACTTAAACATTTAAGAAAAACCTGTACACCTTAGTAAACACATGTACACCTTAGTAAAACAACTTGCACACCTTAATAAAGACGTGTATATCTCAGTAAACTCGTATACATCTCAGTAAACACTTATACATCTCAGTAAACACTTGTAAATCTCAGTAAACACGTATACATCTCAGTAAACACATGTACACCTTAGTTAAACAACTTGCACACCTTAATAAACACGTGTACATGTTAGTAAACACTTATACATCTTAGTAAACACTTGTACATCTCAGTAAACACTTGTATATCTCAGTAAACTTTTGTACATCTCAGTAATCACATGTACATCTCAGTAAACACTTGTACATCTAAGTAAACACATGTACATCTCAGTAAACACTTGTACATTTCAGTAAATCCTTTTAAATGTTCATGAGCGCTTATACACTTAGTAAACACCTGTCCATCGTAGTAAACCCTTGTACATGTCAGAAAACATTTATACATCCAGTCACTACTTATACATCTTAGATAATACTTGCTTATCCTAGTAAACAATTTTACATCTTAGTAAACACTTGTTCATATCAGTAAACACATGTACATCTAAGTAAATACTTAAACATCTTAGTAAACATTTGTACATCTCACTAAACACGTGTACATCTTAGTTTACATTTGTAATCTAAGTAAACACGTGTATATCTGAGTACATCCTTGTACATACACGTGTATCAGTGAACACTTGTACATCGCAGTAAATATTTGGACATCTTAGTAAACACTTATACATATTAATAAACACTTGTTCATCTCAGTTAACATTTGTGCATTATACATCTCAGTAAACACTTGTTTATCTTAGTTAAAATTTGTACACTATATCTCACTAAACACTTGTACATATCAGTAAACACTTGTACATCTCAGATAACATTTGTACAATATACATTTCAGTATATACTTGTTCCCAGGCAACCCTTGTATTTGTCAATAAACACTCGTACATCTTAGTAAATATTTTAGTAACACTTGTACATATCAGTAAACACTTGTACATGTCATGTTTTGTAAATAAATTTTATCTTTAATTTCTTAAATCTATTTAAATAATCAAAATTTAAACTTTAAACAATAACAATGGATACTTCTTCCTTTATGTCTTCATTGAATGACGTAAGAATAATTAATTCATCACACTTGATTGTATTATCCAAAAGAGCTTATACACAACTCGACAGAAAACGACAACATCTTGATTGTTCCTAATGAACTCGTTTCCTTTTCCTCCTAATTCTGCTATTTGTCAAATACAGCGTCAAGTTTTTAATGAAACACTATGCATATATAAACTAATATGATATTTTTATCCTAAGAGTTAAATTTTTTTCATGAATCATATAGTTATTCCCAATTGTGAAATCATGTTCAGGAACACTTTCGTCTCAAATTAGAATTTTGTTTTAGAACTGCAGACAGATTTTATATTAGTTTAGAAATGATATTATAGATTGTTTTTAGAATGTTACGTTACTGATTGGATGAATGTCATCAAATGTAAGGTAAGATGTTCTCTTTATTCAGGAGTAGGGGAGATAATCCTTCCAAAAACTATTTTGATTTTATAGGCAATCGACCCATGTGTTGTTTATCAATAATTAAAAGTTCGGATTTTACAAAATTAAGATTTTTCATGATAGTTAACCGTCAACTAAGTCTTAGCATTTCCTGTTATTTAAATATATATTTTATTCTAATAATCCCGGTATATTATCTTTTCACTTCTTTAGTTAAAAAAGTGGAAAAGAACGGGGAAAACATTTTTATTATATTTTGATTATTCTTGCTAAATATTGAATAAAAGAACAGCAGAAATCAAATGTGTGTGTGTGTGTGTGTGTGTGTGTGTGTGTGTGTGTGTGTGTGTGCTTTACTCGAAAAAACAAACAAACAAACAATCAAGCACATTTTCAAGGGATATATGAAAAAGAATACGAATCCCTTTTTGTGAGATGTAATTTTTTCAAAATCGCAAAACAAATATATTTATAGTTTTTATATATAGGTAAGTGTGCGTTTTCATTATAAGGTAAGAAGATGAAGAGAAAAAAAACATATTCGAATCCGTGGAATTCTCATGCACACTGTCCGATGCAACTGAGCTCTGGTATCTAGAAATACGACTGCACATGGCAGATTTACAACAAAATTAAACAAAGTGATATACACAGTGGTAAGAAAGTCTAGAAATTCAGATACTCCCACACAATAATCAGACTTTTAGAATTATAAAGTACTGTTATATATATGACAAGTTTACGACTGTTTATGCTCGATTTGCGGTCTTTGTGAACCTAATCTTCTCAAGTGTTACGAGAATATCCAGATCAAATGATACACATGGTTAATTATTAATAATAAAAATTTAACCATATAAATATAATATAAAGAATAAATAATATATATTAACACATGATCTGAGGGAACATCGTTTTATATTAAAAGCTGAAAGTAGAAAATACAGGTATTCAGCATATTTTAGTCAATACAGGTAAGATATTTAGTTTAACGATCAGTTAATTTTTGTATGTAAAAGTTATAAATAATATAACATCGCTTTAAGGTAACAGATCGTTTTTAAATAACCTTCAATTCTATTTGTTTTGTTTTATTTCCATTTCTATAATTTCAACAACGACATACAAACAGTAAATTACATGTCGCTTATATCAATTATAATTCAAAAAAAAAATTGAGACAATGTTGTCTCGCCTGGGGCTCAGGAGGATGGCAGAGTATCGACTGGTTCCATGATCCGGTGCCAGGATAATGTTACTGGGGGGGGGGATGATTTGTTTGTCTGCGTCATACCGACTCGGTGAGCTAGTGCCTAGTCAAAAAGATGCCCCGAGTGACGCTAGTACAAGGAAAGATATAATGCACACTCGCACATCACATGCATACACAAATATAGGTAATCGTTAGTAAGTAACCTTGCTCTCGTCGTAATAAGCTGAAAATTTGCTGATGCGATGTTAAACAACTTTAAAACCATCTTTCAATTTAATAATAATGGAGAACGGTATAGTTTAAGAGATCACAGTCTTGATACTAATTTGTGAAAAGTTTATCCATAGATAATAAATTTTTGACAGAAATGAAGATCCGCCAATTCAAAACAGTTCATTCGTTAAAATTATTGAACTTTTTATCATAATTTTTTAACAAATAATTATGTTACAATTTCAATTCAGTAAATCTTATTCGCTATACAACACTTAATAAAAGACAACTTAGAAAATAATTCGGAATCAGGAAAAGATTTAATTGCGTCACACACACACACACACACACACACACACACACACACACACCATATATCTTTATTTTTTTTGTTTTCGCTAATGCCTTAAAACCACAAAAAGAAGACCATCTTAAAGATCCTTGAAAACATTCAAGATATTTTGAGAGATATCAGATTAAATACGTAAGATTGGATTATTTTTAGTTCACATATTCATGGTATATCTCTTATTATTCTACAGTCTACTTACTCACACGATGTTTTATTTATATATCGATTTAATATCTTATATGGTTCACTTCAATACGAATTGATGTCCCACTGATAATGTTTTTACATTGATATGTTAAAAGTCATCTTTTTTGTTCTAGATCTTCTTCCTGGTCGTGTGCACGTACTACCGATGCATTGCAGTCCTGGGTATAATCTTTAACAACACGGTGTTCAGGAGACGCATGGACCGGTTATAAATCGAACCTTTTGTACATATCTTACAAGTAGAGGATACATAGTGTGCATCGGGTATTTAAGAGGACACAATTATTCAGAAAGGGGAAGTGTGTAGCGGAGAGAAAACAACCATGGAAATTTTGGGGATTGTTGATTGTCCACTGTGGATTTTGTTGTTACTGGGAATAATAGCCAGTGTTGTATTGTAAGTTTATTTATTTATTTATTTATTTATTTATAATTTATTTATTTTTTATTTTTCGAAAAAGAAGACATTATCTACATAATTTTTTTTCTAGAAAGTGAGTTACTTTATCACTGCTATGTACAGGGCATAAAATGAGTCACGTTTAAGACCTTGTAAACCAGATTCTTCGAGTCACATTGCACGCTGAAAATAAACTCCACTATAATTTGCGCTACATATCAATGGACTGCACAGGTAAAAATTTCTACAACTTCTCCTACAGCTGGTGACGTCCCAGCATAAGGGAAATATCGTCGACTGAAATTAGACCCCTATTCAATCAATCAATCAATCAATCAATCAATCAACCCATCACTAAATCAATCAATCAATCGATCAATCAATTTATTTTGTTAGTTGATATTTTAGATTACAAGTTTCATTATTTATTCCCTTTAAAGAGGAAATAGAGTATGAATTAGACAAAATATGATAATGATAATATTATAAGAAATTATAGTAAAAGAAATATTTTTTCGAACATTAATTAGTTTAGGTATTAGTAATGCTGATTTGTACAGGTATACACCTTAGCAGCCCTGTAGGCAAGTAGACAAGTAAACCTGTCAATATTGGCCTTATATAATCTGATAATAGTCTGTATGTATTGCATATTACATCTTTTTATGTGATACTCCAGACTATCTTATGTAATTCATATGTATAAATAAGAGTCACTGGATACACATCTACATACACAGATAGACCCACACACACACAGACACCACAACAGAAACAACGGGATTGAAGCCAATCCCGGACCCACAGTCAATGGTTTTTGGAATACCTCGACGAGACAATACACACACCTAAACACAGACACATCAGAACCAGGAATAAAGAACTAGTATCAGTTATTATTTCTACAAAAATATTATTACACGTCAATAATGTATGCGTCATAGACCAAGATAACAAATATCAAAGACATAAGATAAGACTAGTGTTAATTATTTTAATTTAGTTCCTTATGATATTATTTTGTCTACACACGTGTCTGGATCTCTATATAGATAGTCCTCTGTTTATTGCATAATGTCGTAAAATGTTGATTTGCGTAACATGCTAATTATAAAGATGTAATTGTGAGGTAGTAAAATTCCGAGATATTCTAAATGAACTTAAACTCGTTACTCTATAGCTACTTCACGTGTCATTGTACCCACAGTCCCTTCAAAGAAGGAAGTTTTAAAATCAGTAATTTTCATGTTTTTTTATGTTGTGGTTCTTCGTCGTCTGTTCCGTTTAATGTGACGAGTTTTACTGCTAATTGAATGTGAAAGAAAAAGTTTCTACATTTTAGACTGCATTTTAAAAGACGATTAACATGGTTATGTAAAAGTAAAAGAAGAATAGTCATGTGTTAATCAAAAATTTTAAAATAAAGATGTTTCAATATATATATATATATATATATATATATATATATATATATATATATATATATATATATATATATATATATATATATATTAGATAGATTGATAGATAGATATAATATTTATGTTTGAAAAAACTGTTCTGTAGATAACAAACAGTTTTTGTGTGTGCTATTTTAGCTGTTAACCGGATGCTGTTAAAATAAAATTATCTTTGTAAAATTAAAAGTCAACAATAATCCTTGAGATCGAGGTTGTTGATTGTTAAGATTAAGATACATATGTGCTCTTCAAATATCTAACGTTTTTATCCACTCCAAAATTTAAATAAACAGCATTTTCAATGACTTCTTAAGTGTCCCTAAAGTTTTAAGTAGTCACGTGAATATTATTATGTCGTCTGCTAAGAAATGTTGCTGCTTGAAAGTCAAAAGAATGAGAGATTTTACTAATGGCGTCCGCATTCAGTGTCAGGAAAAGGGGGAAGTAAAATAAATTATAACTTGCTCATTCTGGATCTATCATTTTATATATACAAACTACAGATTATTTCAAAAAGAGTTATCGGTTTTAAGTTATCTTTAAAAATTTTTATATCAAACCATATAGGCGTCATCACTAAGTCGATTTTGTGATATCAATAATTTGATTTAGTGATATCACTAAATTAACTTCAATTAGTGGTTTTATCAAAGTTGAGCTAATGATACCACTAAATTTAATAAGCTATGTTATGAAAAACTTATCACCTTTGCAAAACAACAGTAGTGTCATGTGCAGAATTTTGAATTTTTACAAAGAGAAATTTGAATATTTCTCTTTGTAAAAATTCAAAATTCTGCACATGACAGTAGGCTATATTGATAAACAAATTATTTATGTATTGATTGATTGGTTTGTTTATTTATTTGTGTTTTTTTTTCTGAATTGTTATAGCAATTTCATCTCATGTATTTGGTAGAGCGAATAAAAAATATCGAACGTGTAAAAAAAAATTAGAACATTATCACGAAGTTTCTTAACCGAGAAGTATTGATTTTTGTGCTCTAGATAAACATTTTTTGAAGTGTATAGTTATTTTTTATTTATATAAGTTGGACGAATTTCCCAAAGGTTAAAATTCGAAATAGATTGGTTTTATCGAATATATATTATGTTATGATGTATTTTAAAGTACACGTAGGCGCACACACATACACACAGACACACACACACACACACACACACACTCTCTCTCTCTCTCTCTCTCTCTCTCTCTCTCTCTCTCACGCACTCTCTCTCTTTCTGTCTCTTTCCCCATCACACACACACACACTCTCTCTCTCTCTCTCTCTCTCTCTCTCTCTCTCTCTCTCTCTCTCTCTCTCTCTCTCTCACACACAGTAATCTCGCTCTCTCTCTCATATAAACTAAAATGTTTGTTATGCAAAACATTAAGAGAACAATATCGTGTGTTTATTTAGATACATGCACATATTATTATTATTATTATTATTATTATTATTATTATTATTATTATTATTATTATTATTATTATTATTGTTGTTGTTGTTGTTGTTGCTGTTGAAGTTGTTGTTGTCGTCGTCGTCGTCCATCAAAAATCGAGAAAAGCTTCATAAGCAGTCGATTCAGATGTTTTTCTTTCATTAAATATTTTGTCATATTTTAGTCAGTAGCTGTTACGTTTTTGGCTGTTTTATACTTTAACTCAGAACATATTTAAGCTTTAACTTAAAACCCGTACATCAAATTATTAAAACAAAGCTTCGGTATTTAGATGACTAAAAAGAACCTTTTTAGAGTTTTCCGCTTCGCTGTAAATGAAATTATCTGGGGAATAAACCTATTTGAACCCAGCCAACCAAAAGAAGTTTTGTCTGTTTTTGACTAATCAAGTCAAAAGCTTTGAGTTTTTATGACTTCCGTCTTATATTTGTGTAACTGCTGTCATGACCTTGAGTGCATTTTTTTCTTTCTTTCTTTTTCTTTTTTAACTCATTTTATTCAATTTTAATATTAATGTATTATATAATACTTTTAGAATTCTTTAATAATATTAATTCTTCTATTAATGTTATATGACGAATGTGTCGCCCTCTGTAATTACAAATTTACAAATTTAATACCTGTCAATTTACATGTATATGCTTGATATTGCGTTTGTTTTGCACATTGAAATGAGGAAGTTTTAATTGGAAAACATTATCCATTGAAATTTTATCACGCATGTTAAATGTCTGTTTATTTCAGATACAGTAAATGGAAACAGAATATTCTTCGAACCCTGGGTTTACCGGGACCAAAACCGGCTCTATTCTTCGGTATCTTTCCTATGTACAAGCAAAAGGTAGGTTCTATCGGTTGTATATAATAAACAATTTTTCATAACTGTACATCTTGTTGATTTTAAAAATGTGAAATCCAACCAACGAATATAAAGGCATAAAATTACTTTTCCCTTGTTTATTTTGCATAGTTGTTTCTTAGTATCTTCGTTTTCTATATGAACAAACATTGTATCTTTGCAAGGGTACATTTGTGTTTGCTTTCTTTTCATGGAACTGTTGCTCACTTTCGTGTTTTTCCCCTCTCGTTTAAGACGTCCACCACCCATTTTGTATGTTACCATCATGTTTTTCCCCTCTCGTTTTAGACTTCCACCGCCCATTTTGCTATGTTACCATCATGTTTTCCCCACTCGTTTTTGACGTCCACCGCCCATTTTGCTATGTTACAATCATGTTTTTCCCCTCTCGTTTAAGACGTCCACCGCCCATTTTGCTATGTTACCATCATGTTTTCCCCACTCGTTTTTGACGTCCACCGCCCATTTTGCTACGTTACCATCATGTTTTTCCCTCTCGTATTAGACGTCCACCGCCCATTTTGCTACGTTACCATCATGTTTTCCCCACTCATTTTTGACGTCCACCGCCCATTTTGCTATGTTACCATCATGTTTTTCCCCTCTCGTTTTTGATGTCCACCACCCATTTTGCTATGTTACAATCATGTTTTTCCCCTCTCGTTTTTGACGTCCACCGTCCAATTTTGCTACGTTACCATCATGTTTTTTTTTCTCTTCCTTCCGTTATGTCGTTCACGTTTGTGTTATTATTATTTAGTTTTTATATGTTATCTTTGATATCGTTTGTTTTCTTTCTTTCTTTCGCAATAACGCTCGCCTTTTCGTGTTTTTGCTCTTTCACCACTTCGCTCTTTCAAGCAATTGCCTTCACAATTTCACTTCTTAGTCGTTATCGCCCTCGCACCTTCGCCAATTTTTTGTTTTATTATTATTATTATTACATTAGCAAATTTTGATATCTCTGGCTAAACCACCTTTGTGTTTTGTTTTTGCCTACCTTTCTTTTACTCGAAACAGAGAACCCATATTGGTATATCTCCAAACACCATGAATATCTAACATATGTATATTACCACTTGTCAAAATAATAGTCTTTTTATCGAGTCAAAAAAAATATTTTATGACCTCTCTTTAAGCTTTAAGATAAATTATTGTTTTTTTATAAAATAAAAGTACTGTGATTAAATATGATTTACGACATAAAATGTACGTGTTGGAATAATAATTGAAAAAGTCGAGACGGATGACTTACTACCCGGAATTTTAAGAAAATTTGATTGAATGTTTACGTTCATTTAAATAACATATCAAATCGTTACATATGAGTACATAACTATTACAAGTGTGACAGGATCAAAACAATTTACATGTAGAAATATAAACTAATTTTAGATGGTTCGATGGATTTGTCTTGAATCAAGAACTCATATATATATATATATATATATATATATATATATATATATATATATATATTACGATGTGAAAATATTATTTCGTCCGTTAAACTAAACAATTTGTGTTTGACAAAACGTGTATTCATTGTAAGCATATAATACGGATTTTATTGTTGTCAATGTGATACTCAGTGATCCGATATGGATTTTTTTTAGTATGACAATAAAGAATTTTTTTAGTTTTATAAATTAATCATCATCAGCAGCAGCAACATATTCTTCTTCTTCTTCCTCTTCTTCTTATTATTGTTGTTGTTGTTATTATTATTATTATTATTATTATTATTATTATTGTTGTTGTTGTTGTTGTTGTTGTTGATGTTGGTGTTGTCTTGTTTGATGTTTCTTTCGTGTTCGTTGATTGACTGTGTTTTTGTTTGCTTTTCATTTATTTGTCTTAATTACTAATGCACAAAACTATATCAAAACCTTCTCATGTCGGAATATTTCGTCCTTTATTTGTGAATTAATAAGCTTTGGCAACATTTTGTCAGAACTACATGCTTTAGAAAGTGTAAGGTTTAAAATCTTTGTTTAAAACGTGTTAAAACTTCATATTTTACCTTCGCTTCGGTTCATACCCGCATTTGGACTGGCTGTCCGGTCCCAAAACTTTCATATAACCCCGATTCTCATGATTATTCGTTAAATACACGCTTGTAATGGGCAAATGGACAAATCGAGTTTTTATTGGTTTTCACATTCATATTTAAAAGGTGTATGTCCATAAGGCATCATAAATTATGCATTTTATACCAATTGTTAATTAACTTTTTATGGTATTTGACTTATTTAAATATACAATACAATTTTTCTGTGTTTAAAATAACATGTTACTTCTATAATTTCGCATATGGTATATAGGAAAATTATTGGTGCTTTCATTGAAGTGTCATACCACTTTTTGAATTTAATCATAAAAATACATTCAAAAGTGATATATGACAGAAGAGTTGAAAATAATTTTTCTTTTTAAGTTTAACATGTTGCATCTATTAATTGAAAATTCATTATGGAAAAATTAATGTTTTCAATACAGTATAACCTGTGTATAAAGTCCACCTAAGGGACTGAGCAAAAGTGGACTTAATAGACAGGTGGTCTTTATATAGAGGGTCCCCTATATATACGAGTAAACATACAGTGTTTAAAATAGTTAAAAAAGTGAAAATATGCAGTACCTATTTAAAAACTTATTAATATATACATTAATAAAGTTATTTTCATTTTATTTTTTAAAAACAGATTATTAAGAAATAATCTTTAAAAAACCAAACTTTTTAAATTTGATAAACTGTACATCAGAAAAGATTATTTGGTTAAACTCTACATATTATATACACTTGACTAATTGTGTCTTTGTTGTTATAAGTCACAGCAAAGGTGTCACAAATTAAACAATTATATATAAAACATAATAGATAACAATGGGTATTTCTACCTTTATATCTGATGGCTTCAGTTGTTGACATGATAAGTATGACTTCATATATTTTTCTTCAAAATTTAATGTAATATCAGTCAATACTGTAGTTTACTACAGTAGATTTTAAAACTATGTTAGTTACTACATTGTATTTAGTGTGATCAAGAATTTATATTAAAATTATTTATTGCCAATCTTCATACATCACAGTTTCAAAGAAATGTGGCTGATATTTACTGCAAAAAATTTGGGAAATTATAAAATTTAATAAAAAATTATATTAAAGAAGTGGACTTTATAGACAGGTTCTGGAGTCATTTGGGACTGAAAAGGGTGGACTTTATTCACATTAGACAGGTGGACTTTATATAGAGGTTCATTACATAGTAAAATCCATTGGGGATACTTCAGACCGGTTGCTATAGACAGGTGGACTTTATATAGAGGTGGACTCTATAGCAGGTTATACTGTATATGAAATGTATGTTTATATCATAACAGTTTAGTATTATTAATTTACAAAATGTCTATCTTCAAATCAGCACATTCAATATTTTTAAAACCATAACATTTGCATAAACAAGTGTGTGTGTGTGTGTGTGTGTGTGTGTGTGTGTGTGTGTGTGTGTCATTTATGATAAAATGACGTTGACGTCACTGTAAGCCAATTCTTTTCTATAAAAAATGACGAAAATAACAGCAAAGGTCTAACCAATCAAAATCTTCGAAACAAAGGAAAATTGTTTTTATGAAAAATCTCTTTGCTCTCCATATTTACAGGGTATAGCTTTAACGGACTTGGAGCTGGTCAAGAAGTATGGCAAGGTGGTCGGGTATGTGTCTTTATTAAGTGTAGCACGGTAACATAGTTTCTTTCGTTTGTCTTTTACGCGATTTCTATTGCCATTTTACGGACTTTAAGCAGCTGGCCAAATTGGTTGCTATGTCAGAAAGGTAAGCCATCAAATCCTTAGCCGTGTAAAAGTTGCGGGTTTGAACCCGGTCAAATCGATTGATATTGGTTTTCTTTGTTGTATAAGCCTTTTACTCGATGGGCTGAGTGGTTTGCGATTTTATCTGCAACTTTGAAAGAAACTAGGGTGGTTTAAAGGTCGCCACCATTGCGTACCATTACAAACTCGCTACATGAACTGTGTCTAGATTATTTCTTGAGATTTATAAGAAAAACTGTCTCTTTGTGAAAAGCTGGAACATTGTTGATGTAACGAACATACCAAAACCGATAGGCCTAGCCATGAACTGATATATGAGAAAGTTGTTCGGTAGTGTCAAAGGTATTGTATGTAATCGTAATCAAACACAATCACATCGGTCCATGTGCAAATAACTATTCCAAAAGCATTGTAAAAACCTTGAAAACTGCCTAGTTCACTTAAACGTGATATTCCACCACGGAAATGAGTACAGGTGCTGCGGAAAATAAAGCACCTTCTGTCTAGATGGTAACACCCGTCACGTGCGAAATCATATTTAAAAATAAAAGGAACACGAAACTATGGGACGTCACATATATCCAGAATAAGTTTGGATACAGCAACACCATGCTCATTAATATCATGGTGATGACGAACATTTTGAGGGCCAATTATATTGTAAGCCTAGATCTGCATCATCCCTGAGTAGCAGAGTATCTATTACATCAGGCGTGATTTCTGTACTCGTTTAAATTACATCAAAACTCAAACCTCTTCTTCAAACATAAGAACGACAAGTATATATCGTGCGTGTACTTATTATTCTCAATGAATTCCGTTAGGTGAAGGTCAGGTTGGCTTTGTTCTAATCTGAACTTAACAACATACTCATGAAATTTTGCGTGATTTTATTGTGATTCAACAATATCGTGTTAAACCACAACCCCAAGAGGTTGTCGAATACATACTGACGTAGTATGTAAAAACTCGCTTTACCAGGGTTACTTTTTAAATTTGAGAAAGTGGTAAGTTCATATAAGTATTAATTTTATTTCTTTTTTGCGTGACAGCTATTTACGTGACAACTATATATATTCTATTTTTTACACCGGAGCTCAAGTTACTTGCTTATATTGTGATAAACCACTTGTGCTTTACGTACAGAGAACTAACTGCCTTAAATCGGAAAGAATGCTTGGTTAACATTTGCATTTTCGCATATATATATATATATATATATATATATATACTAATTTTTAATAAATATAGAGTCACAACACACCTCTTTATACTGTGACTTTAACTTTCCAACATGCTATCTGATGTTAAATTTTAACAAAGGAATAATCTCCCCAGGTACGGCGTACTTTAACTAAAAATATTAACTTTAAATTTATATAAAGCTCATATTTTAACTTAAAGTAAAAAGTATATATGTATATTCAGATTTATCCAATTTAACACACTATGTAGGATGTATATTAAATTTTTATCATATTTTTGAATATTTATACTTTTTTGATAAAGGCAAGAAATTAGGATAAATGTTCTAAGATAAGTTTTATAAAACTCGGTTTTAATATACAGGTACATTTGTACTTGTGAACTATTTTGTCTTCATGTGTTATTCAGAGTATTCGCTTTATTTGGTTGCTTGTTTGGTCGACTGCTTCAACGTAAGTGAAAGAATCCTGACTGGGGCGTATTACTTTCCTCCTTTGGAGCGTATTACTCCCCTCCTTTGGGGCGTATTACTCCCCTCCTTTGGGGCGTATTACTCCCCACCTTTCCACTTGTTTGGTGGAATGTTGTTTTTAGTCACATCAGCAATTTTTCACAGAGCTGTGATGACCAAACTTCATCTTAGTTTGTAATCATTAATGATTTTATAATAACCGTCTATAATAAAATTTTAAAAAATCAATTTCATTTTTTTTTTAGAAATTATTCACAGTATCTAATAATTTAAATAAATTAACATTTAATAAAAAATATGTTTTCGTTCACACGCAATAATTTTGTGTTCGTCTACACACAAAATGTGTTGAAGTCCCTATGCGGGTTTTGTAAACGATAACATGTTTCATTGTAGAATTTATCATGGCAATACACCAAATATTCTGATAGCAGACCCTGAAATGATAGAAGAAATTTGCGTAAAGAAATTCTCAAATTTTCAAAACAGATCGGTGAGTTAAGGAGAGAGAGAGAGAGAGAGAGAGAGAGAGAGAGAGAGAGAGAGAGAGAGAGAGAGAGAGAGAGAGAGAGAGAGAGAGCTATCGGCTAGCTGAAAGTCGGTGGTTTCCCTGAGTACTCCTTCTTCCTCAACCAAATCAGAACTCCTTTCCACTCTTGAAATACTTTTACATGATGTAAATCCACTTCATTAAAAATTCTAAAATATGTCTTACCTGACCGGGGTTTCACAATTATTCCTTAACTAAGATTTCCTTTTCCTTTAATTTAACGAATTTGAAATTTAAATATTTTTGTAAATTGTTAAGATATTAAAGAATTTATGACGTAATTTTAAAATGACCCCAAGCCGATAACATCAGTGCATTCTTTTGTCTATAATGCTTATTTGTTTTTTTTTCAAAAGAGATTGTCAAAATTTATCTGATTTAAGTCACGGAGTGGAGTGGAGTAATGGTGTTTTACGACCCAGTCAAGATTCTTTATCTTAATTCGAGACGGTCAGTCCTGGGGTGGTGGAGGAAACTGGAGTGCCTGGAGAAAACTACCGACCTTCGGCAAGCGAACTGACAAACTTTCTCACACTAGGATCTGTCCCAAATGGGCTTCAAACCCAGGCGGTGAGAGGCGCTGTGAATCGTAAGCGCGTGCTTTGCACCACTCGGGTTTAAGTTAAGGACACTCTTAGGTAAGAAATGATTGTGAAACCGGGACCTAAGGTGTTTATTGGAGATTGAATTTACACGTCAACGTTTTAGGTTAGATCAAGATAAATCTCAATTTTATTTTTTACCTAGTTTAGTTTGAGATAAACAATAATCCGATATCTTTTCAAAATACATAGACATATCCTCTTGAATCTTAACCCAAAGGTCGATTTCTATATTAAACAAATTTAAAAAATATATCTTTAAATATTTGCTAAACAGCTGTTTATTTTAATATGTACTCAACTAAAATAAACAGTTGTTTTGGCATTAAAAATATTATGACAAAGTATTCTAAAGTTCATTGTAATAAGCTTCTAAAATTTTAGCTCAAATCCTTACTCCCTGGAATTGAAAACTCGGTCGATATGACTCCGAATATTTACTCAGTGTAATAGTAGCAATTTCATGAAAAGTAAAATGTTATATGGGGAAAAACTTTTAAAAAATATAGTTCTGATCAAGTTTCTGAAATTATGGATCTGTAAATGAGCCGGTGGCCACGTGGTCTAGGACGCACTAAAACGTCCAGAGCCTCAAACCGCCTAGCATCAAATTCGCTTGGGCAGATCAAGTTTGAAATTTTTTTCAGTTCGAAGGTCAGCAGTTTTTTTCTCAGGACACTCCGGTTTCCTCCAACATCCGTGAACTAACCTCTTCGATATGAATAAAAGAATCTTGACCCGGGCGGAAAATACGAATAATACAATCTAATTCATTATTTATTTTTTCTTGTTTCAGAATGTTTTGGACCTTGGGTGTCTCTTACAACGAAGTGTTGCATTGTCGCAGGGCTCCAAATGGGTTGATTTACGAGCAAAACTGGTTTCTGTATTTAGTTGCAGTAACATAAAGCAGGTACGTAAACTTGTATTTAAATGTAACTAAATCCGATGGAATATATTTCAGTTAATTCTTTTGTTACATTGTCTACTATTGTTATTGAAAAGAAACCTTATAGTAATGCAAGTCTATAAGATGCTTAAATTTGACAGATTTAAAATTCAAAAAGATATTTTGTCGAAGATTTAGATTTAATATCACACAAATCCAAAGTGTAAACTTTTTTTTTTTTTATTATTTTTTTTTTTTTTTTTTTTTTTTTTTTTTTTAAGTAACTATCCTAAACACCTTTCTGTGAGCTAGCGCCTTAAGTAAAAGTCGTCATAATTGCGCGTTTGTATCCGACATGCAATACTACACACTAGACCATACATGAACTTGTTCTTAGATTTATCCATAAATATCCATTATCTTACTATCGTCGCGAATAGCTGAAAAATTGCTGATGCGGCGTTAAACAAAATTACAACAAACCATAAAACTAACCGGAAATAGTACGCCATTTGGTTTACATCATTAATAAAAAATTTAAACTTTATTTCTTTTACAACGATTTAGAAACAAGTTGTGCAACTTATATTAATCTAGCTCGTTGGCCCGAATTGTAGCGCGCGCGAGGTCTTATTGTGGGAGGAAAACCGAAGAACCCGGAGAAAAACCCACGTGCTTAAGCAGGTGACCTCATACCTTATCACATACGACGCTGGGAATCGAACCCCGGTCGAATTGGTGATAGGCGAAGCGCTAACCACTGCGCCACTTGAACAACCCATTGTTTACATCATTACTTATGTTTCTGTCAAGGTCCTTCTATCTTAAATGGAATGCTACTTCGCAGAAACTATTCAATGAAATTTAAAATTAGCATTTTGTTATGATGATGACCACCTGGTGTCAGTTTCTGGACAGACGGACGCCATTATTGGTGAATAGATGTATCTATATGAAAGTCTTTAAGAGTAAAGATCATTTTATTTTGACAACAGATCTTTTACGAATATTTGGTCCACTTTCTAAAAAAAAATTCAAATTTCAAATTTTTTTTATGATGGCCACATGGTGTCAATTTTTTGTGTAGATTGACGTCATTGTTGGTAAATAGATACATGTATGTGAATGTCATTAATCCTTAATGGTTGTTTTGTTAAAACAACATCCAGTGCATGTTGGTCCACTTCCCTGGAAACAAACTTCAAATCCATTTTTTCTAATGTTGGCCAGTTGATGTCAATTTCTGAACAAACTGACGCCATATTTGGTGAATAGATATATGTGAATGTTATTTATTCATAATTATTGTTTGTTTAGACAACAGATCTTCTACATGAATGTATTGACAACTTAATGATAAAGATCGAAGACAACTCAGAGACTAGTATCGACATTAGTGTGTAAGTAATATCTCAGATATAAGTGTATTTTTTATTCTAAACGATAGATTGACCTCTGTGGCCAAGTGGTCTAAAGTGCGAGCTTACCTAGTTTTTTTTTTTGTTTTTTTTTTGTCGGGTACTCCGAATTCCTCCCCCGTCCCAATACCGAACCGCCTCGATATAAATGAAAAATTCTTCACCGTGGCGTTATACACGATTACCTGTTACTCAAAAAAGGGTAGAGTGCTCACTTCGTATGTGGAAGGTCGAAGGTTCGAAATCTGGCCGGGTCTGATCAAGACTTGATAGTGACTTCTTTTTCGCCAAGCACTCGGTATTAAGAAATGAAAGTCACGGGTCCTTCGGATGAAGCTTTAAAATTCGATACCCCATTTCACAGCAGGCGTGACGTGTTATAGGACCTTCCCTGCCCATTGCCCTAAGCGCACTGCAAAGGTAAAAAATTCTGTCACTTCACCTATAGCTGGTGACGTTTCGATATAAGTGAAATATTCTTTTATATATATATATATATATATATATATATATATATATATATATATATATATATATATATATATATATATATATATAATTTTTTTGTTTAAAATTGCATAATTCTTTTGTAATCTCTTTCTTACAATTACAAAAAGAGGCAAGTTCAAATTTAATGAAAAGTTTGGCCCCAATCGCAATTTGTCCATGACTTTACGGTTGTATTAAATTACAGTTAACCTTACTCAACTTCCTCGATTTTTTACCATAAAGATTTTATCTTAAAAATGGCAGAATTCTTTTGTAATCTTTTTGTACGATTATAAAAAGAGGTATTTTTCTACAATGAGGCCATTCAAAATCAAAATTAAAAGAGTTTAAAACTGATCGCAAGCTTTCCACGAACTCGTCGAACTGTAAAACATAGACATACCTGATATATATTAAACTTATATTGTACACCATATAATAAATACGTTTTGATTATCTCCCCTTGAAACTGGAAAAAAGTAACTTTATCAACATACATGTATATAGTGACATAACTATGATGATGCTATTCTGTAACACCAGAGCCTCGTCCCCGTGGTTTTTCATAATTTTACCCTTGTTACGTCATTTTACGTGATTTTGAGAGCGTTACATGGTGTTAATTAAGATGTTAATTAAGATGGCGCGTTTCATATGTATATTATATAGTACCTTTTGAATTTTTATAACTAATACATTCAAAAAGTGTCTTTCGGATGGTAAAAATAAACCTTTTCTTCCTCAACTCAAGTACTTTAGTTTTACTGTTTGATATATTTATTAAGTTAAGTGCCTAATATCAAATTTTCTAGTTATCAATGTGAACAAATTATTTAGATTTTTCCATTTTTCTTCTTTAGATTTTGTGGACATTATTCTATGGACGCCATCTCAAAACTAGTATTTGGTTTAAGCATCAATACACACGATGATCCCAATAACGAAATGGCGAGGATGGCCCATAAGGCATGGGTAGCTGGAACTTCCGGTGTAGTGGGTAAATCAACGATTTGTGGTAAGTAATATTTATAAATAAAACATTTAAAGATAGGTCTATTATCAGATAAATTGAATGGGTAAATAATGTTTTACACCAAAGTCAAGATTCTTTCATTTATATCGAGGCGGTCAGTTCTGGGATGGTGGAGGAATCCGGAGTACATAAGAAAACTAACTGATCTTAAAGGGTACCTATAACCAAATATTTTTTATCACAAATGTTGTATATATTATTTAAATATAAAAATATCGAAAACAGCATCAAAATTGATGACAAAATAAAAAAGTTATAGCGGTTTGAAATCCATATTTTTTAAATTTCTCTTGATCGCAAAGTAAAACGCCCCGCTTTGAGTTATAAATGTGTGACGTCATGGCAGTATTAGAAGTAGTATCTAGCATAATAGACAGTAGTAACTATGATGATATATTGATGTATGTAGAAGAAAGTAACGACTCTGACATGTACCTAATTATGTCAAATAGTTGGTCATTATGTAGGGAAGCAATGGACAATCTTATAAGTGATGAATTTGGATTATAACCGTTATTTATTCGACCCAGAAATGGACAAATCTGATGAACATATTGAGTCGAGTCCCGACCTACTCGAGAATTGTGATTGCAGTTGGTTGCATAGCTGATGAAATATACGCGAAGAGTACTAACTTGTCAAAAACACGAAATTTATCGCTGACATTTTTTTTAAATAAGTTATTTTATAAAGTCGGACTGGACAGACTTGAGAATTGCGATTGGTTGCATAGCTATAACAAAAAATACGTGATTAGTTTTAACTTGTCAAAACTCGAAAGTTAATTTTGTCGTCGACATTTTAAATGAATTAAATATCATGCATATGTCGGATTGGATAGGCTAATAATAACTGGCGGAATATTATGGAACTTAGTGTTGCACCGGGTTAATACATAAAAAATCCAAATACCTGTGCTTTTTTGTGCAATATTCACAGTTAAAATTGAATGACCATGATATAGAAAACTTTTAGTAATCTGGCGGCAATACATTTCCTCGCTAATTGGAAGATGTTCACACAATTAAAGTTTGTAACATAGTTCTTTTCAACTGTCGGATAGCTAATTAATGCTGGGGTAATTAAAAAAGAACAAAACCAGGATATTCCATCTCAATTATTTTACATTAAAAATATTATAATTGTTTAAATTGAAATGACACGGATTTTTAAATGAGACCACATTAAAAACGAGATAATAATAATAATAATAATAACTAGAGATTGTAACTGGGATACCAGTTACGTATGATTCCCCACCATCCATAATCTATATATTGTCTAAAATATACACCTGCTGATGGACTGATCTCGAGATGGATTGATAGTATCCATTACTAGTAATCGAAAGCTGGTTAAGAGAAAGGGCGGAAGACAAGTAAATTTAAAGTTAACATAAAATTGTACAATTATAATTCGAGTAGTATTCATTTTCATAATATTTTCATTCCCTCATACCCCATTGTTGCAACAATGATTTTGTTAAAAGAAACCAATTGATCACGGGAGTCCGAATCTGCATGTATAAATTGATAATTTGAAATGTATGTAAATTATACAAGTTTAATAGATCAGAATCATGCGTTCTGTCTTCTGACATAGGTCCTATCCATTAATTTGGCAATTCTATTCGCTGGTGTATTTTGATTGGACAGGTATTCAACTTTGATTGATAGCAAATCTATTTCACGAACTGTGAGGTGTTTAACCAACAAATTTGATTGACGTTTGTTATGACTGTGAAGTAGCCATAACCTACATATTAATGGATAATTGGCAAAGAGATTAAAGCAATTATCCATATCAAAACATGTAATAATGCTATTGAATTTGTTTACAATTCTTTGAATAGGAATTTAATCCTGTAAACTTGCCTTAAGAAATGAAAGGATGTCTTAAGATAGTGATTCTTGACTGAGGGTGGGTGTTAAGAATTCTGGCTTCTCACCCCTACCCTCTCTTGAAAATGATTTCCTGGAGGTTTTTATCACTCTTTTCAAAAGTCCATAATGAACAAGAAAATATACAGATGAGTGGAAAGGATTTTAACTATTTAAAAGCTATACATGTAAATAGCACCACCCACAGTGGGAAATGACCTTAGGTGCCCTTTATTAATATCACTCTATTCAACTTTTCATAAGGAACCAGAAAATACATAAATTAGGGGTGGGGATTTCAATAGTTTAAAATTAACTTAGCACCACCCAGCCCTACCCTTCAGTGGGAAAGGATCTTAGGTGTCTTTGATTAGTGTCATTCTTTTCATTTTATCATTAGGAACCAGAAAATATATACTTTAGGGATGGGGATCTCATTAGTTTATGAGTTATGACAAAGCCCTATATATGGTTTTATAGCACACCGCAAAGTGTTTAAGGAAAAATTGGTGATTTTTGTTTTTAAGATCCCATCTTCCGTCCCTCACCCAATAAAGACCCATGAATGTAAAACTTTAATGGTGCAGGAACCTATCCTAAAATTTTGAACAAGATTGAATGATGCGTTTAACTTGTTTGGCAGTGCCGATAAAAATTTGATATATTTTTAACAATTTAATACATAGTAACTGAGAATTTATTAAGAACAAATTATGTATGTGAGAAAGAGGTTAGTCACTTAATTAACATTTAGTTCATTAACATTCAATCATTTTTGTTTAGTGCTTAACTGTATACATTAATTCAGATTACCCATTTTTATTGGGCGCTCATATATCTGAGAAACTGAATAAGAAAGAAGAAGATTCTGTAAGAGTTATCTATCTTTGTACGTATTGGACAGAAAGATGTTTGGAATTAAATTACGCAATTTACACGCACCGACCGCTGAGCCGTCGAGATAGAAAAAAATTTGATCATTTATCCATATCTACCAAGATAGCAGATTGTTGGTACCAAATTTCATCGAAACCCATCATACCATTTCCGAGTTCTGCACCGGACAATTTTAAGGAAGAAAAAAAATTATAAAAATAATAATAAAAATAATAAGAAGAAGAAACAGAACGAAAACAATATGATTCCCCACCTTTGGGTGGGGAATCATAATAATAACTTTTGCGAGTGAAAGGATGGATTTGTATATATAGAATAATGAATTTAAAACTAGTATCACAGCTAAATGTATGCCCAAGGAAAAGTGAAAACTAAAATCTAATAAAATCAAATTTTGAAAGTATGTCAATAAACATGTTTTAAATAGACCACTCTGGTCGTCAATTTTAAAATTTAAATTTTTTATTTTGTCTTAAAGTTGTATAGTTATTTTCTTAAAATTACTTTTTTTACTGTTACATTCTTTTCTATTTTTATTCGTCATTGTTCGTTTTTTCGTGATTTTTTTTTCCAAGTGTATAATTTTCTGTTACTTTTTTCACTATTACAGCCATGTTTCCAGTTTTCAAGCATTTATTCCGTAGCATGAATTACACACCTCTTCCAAATGAGGTTGTAGAATATTTCACCAAAATATCAAAGATTGGAATACAGGATAGAAAAAAGGAATTATCAGTAAGTTTATTTACCAGTAATATCTATTAACCTTTTTTTACTGATACCAGATTGAATATTCTCTAAAAATTAAGAAAAAATAAAATCTTAATTCATTTTGGATTCTAGAGGCCATTTCTTTTTTTTTCATATGCAGAATTTTTACTATTCTTTTTGGTAAAAAATTCAAAATTCTGCACTTGAATGTTTTATAATTCACATGTAATTTTCTTAAATCTGTTGTTTCAAAATATAAAAAATTGGAACACAGGCTAGGAAAAAGGAATTTTCAATTTAACCAGTAAAAAATAATTTTGACAATTGTTTTTTTAAATAGAAAAGAAGAAACTATCATTTTTTTTTTACTTTAGATATATGTAAATTATTTTATTATATATTAAAAATGAACAAATCATTTTCTTTAAAGTATTACATAGTCAGTAGTCACGTGACATTTTTTTTTCAAATAGTTGTCTACTGTCTGTGTGAGTATGTTTATGAAATTAAATTAACAAATTATTAAGAAAATAGAATGACTGAATGAATTTCAGTAAAGTTATCGTTACTACAATGTATACGCATTCAAAGCATTATTTTCATTTCAGGAAAGTAAAGACTTGTTGAACTGTATGATAAAATGTCATGTCAATAATGGATATACGAACAAAGACAATAGACCAGGTATTAAAATGTTCCTCTTGTTTTTAATTAAGAAAAAAATTCTGGCACTCTTATCAAATGAACAGTTGTAATTTATAAATTTATATCGATATAAAATAGATAACAAATGGGGAAAAAACGTTATTTTTATCAATTTATTTTTTTATTTATTGCAATCTGAAGGTAATTCTTATAATTCTATCTTTTAACATTTGTTAGACCTTGGTTGCTTTTTGGTCTAAAGCGAGCGCTTAAGTATCGTATTGCCTGGCACCGCCTGGATTCGAACCTTATTCGGGCAGATCCTAGAGCGATAAGAAAGTTTGTCAGTTTGTTTGCCGAAGGTTGGTGGTTTTTCTCCGGGCGCTGCGGTTTTTACCATCATCCCAGAACTGACCGTCTGGGTGTAATGGCCGAGCTTAAAACAGTATTACTTAGCTCATCTTTGATATTTTGTCTCATCGGCACTGAAACTGATTTAAATTAATTTCAAATTTAACATAAAAATGATAAGAGTAACACTTCATGGTGGTGGGGTTGTACATTGAACCTGGTCCTTTAAAGCCAATGATAATGTTTCTTTTAATCGTTATTGTATCGTCTACAACTTTTTATATGTTGGGTTTCAGAAAAAGACCATTCATTATAAACATTTTAGTTTTAGTCATAATATACTGATCGACTGGCATGGCTAGGGATGCCTAGTAAATTGTTGTTGGCATTACAGTCAGGTAATCTGAAGATTACGTAATGAACCGAATAGACTAACATTTTAAATCAAAATGGATATTTTTGTATTTTAATTTTTTGATTAAATTTAAAGCATTGGTTCTGATTTATTAAATAATTTTTAGAATTAATTAACTTTTTTGAGATGCGTGCCCAGTTGGTTTTATCAAGGTTTTTGTTTAAGCAACAATTTACTGATATAAATGTAGAGAGCAATTTAATACTACACAACATGTAATTGGTAATTGGTAATTGATAGCAAACAAAAGATAACGAGCACGAAACAAAAGAATAATAAAAAAACAAACAAAACAAAACAAACAAACAAAAAAAAAATAATAAAAAAAAAAAAAAACAACAACAACAACAACAACAACTAGTTAAGAAAAGACAAACATATTTTTGGACATTTTTTCAAAATTCTTGACCTTGCAATTGGCTTGGAAAGATCAGTGGATTTTATGACAAAACAATTTCCAGTGGTATAGTTAGGGTACTATAAATATTTAAAGACCTAAGGTTCTGAAAAATAAACGATGACCAAGAACCATAGTTAATAATATCTCAATCAAATCGCTTTCTATCTCTTGTTTAATTGGAGATGTTCATTTAGTCTGTCACAAGGTCTTTAATCGAATGTTATAAAAATATTATAATACTAAAGCTTTGACTTTGTTTCAGAAATGGATGAGGATGACATTTTGGCAAATTGTTTATTTTTCATTCTTGCTGGATATGATACGACAGCCAACGCCCTGGCTTTTCTCTTATATTGCCTAGCAACCAACGAAAAATGGCAACAGCGTCTGACAGATGAAATTGATGAAACATTTCAAAAGGTACTTGTTAAACAAATGCTTTCATACGAGTAGAATTATAAGTTTAAAAACATGACATTACAAGTATCCAGAACAACATGGAATATGCAAGGGTGACGAGAGAGAGAGAGAGAGAGAGAGAGAGAGAGAGAGAGAGAGAGAGAGAGAGAGAGAGAGATGTTATATCTCTATCTACCGATTCGTTTGGGCTATGGACATAATGGCGTATGAGTTAGTGTTGGTAATATATTGCATTAGACCTAACCATTCCAATTGTATTGCTACGGGTGGTCAGTAAAGTTCTTATATTAGGCAGTTTGAAGAATATGCAACATGTTCATAAAATCATTGAAATTAAGATTGTTATGTTAATGCATGAAGTATTTTACCACTATTGAATTTCTTACAGAAAACTCCATCATATGATGTTATGGATTTGCCTTGCCTTGACATGATAATGTCTGAAACATTTCGACTTTATCCACCATTTCTAAGGTAAAAACTATATTTTATTTTATTTTATTTTTTAATTTTCTGAATAAATATAATATAAATTCAACCAGAAAAATAATGAACAAGATAGACCAATGCTAAATTTTCATTTTTTGTACAACACACATTTTTTTTTACAAAAACGTTTATATCCCAGCATGTTTTCATACATAGACTAAAAGCATTTGATTACTATCTAGCTATGAAGTGAAACTAGGTAATTTGCAAAGGAATGTTTTTTCTGTTTAAATAGATACTGATAAAGGATCAGTATTAACTGCCGTAACTAAAGTAGCATGTCAGTCAAAATTTTGCTTACTATTTTTTATGAGAATATGAAATATCGAACGTTGTTTTACAATACAACAGTCGTTGGTTTCAGAAAGGTCGCAATGCAATATTTTTATATTTTATTTTTTTATAAACGTTTATAACAATAATAAAACACAAATATGCCCAAATAACACCTCCCCCCCCAAAAAAAAAAATAAAAATAAAAAACCTTCCATCATGGAAGTGAGGCTGGGTGCTCATGAAGAGTAAGCACCTCCTGTCTAGCTTGTCATGTGCAAAATCAAATTTGAGAATGAAAGGAACATGGAACTATAGAAAGTCAAATATATCTGATGATATTACTGATGATATAAATAATGTAGCATAAAAATAATCATGGTATTCAAAAATATAATAGTCTTTTTCTTTTTTATTTAATAAATCCAGATTTAACAGGACAGCAGATTCTTCTACCTGTGTTCAAGGTCAAACGATACCAAAGGGTATGGATGTATTTTTTCCTGTGTATGCTATTCACAGACATCCAGATTTATGGGAAGAACCCGACGTTTTTAATCCAGAAAGGTTAAGTATTAAAGTCATTGCAACATAAACTGTCGTAGGCCAACGGAAGCGGACAAGTGCCAGCAACAATAAAATAAATCAAGTCAAGTTTTTACGACTAAGTATCTCGTAATTACGACTTAGTTATGTCGTAATTACGACTTAGTATCTCGAAATTACCACTGAGTATCTAGTAATTACCACTTAGTTATCTCGTAATTACCACTTAGTATCTCGTAATTACGACTTAGTTATCTCGTAATTACGACTTAGTTATCTCGTAGTTACCACTTAGTATCTCGTAATTACGACTTAGTTATCTCGTAATTACCACTTAGTATCTCGTAATTACGACTTAGTTATCTTGTAATTACCACTTAGTATTTCGTAATTACGACTTAGTTATCTC
Organism: Tegillarca granosa; assembly: GCA_029721355.1. Classification (NCBI taxonomy): domain Eukaryota; kingdom Metazoa; phylum Mollusca; class Bivalvia; order Arcoida; family Arcidae; genus Tegillarca; species Tegillarca granosa. The sequence continues at coordinate 2,466,785 of CM056601.1, forward strand.
GTAGTTACGACTTGTTATCTCGTAATTTCCACTTAGTATCTCGTCATTACTAATTGGTTATGCATTTATCAATGTACAGATTTTAGGGTTTGTTTATTTATTTTATATTCATATGGGGTTTAATTTAAATGAATGCTGATGGACAAGTTGGTAATAGTCGGGCCATCTAAAAACTCAGACGAAATAAGAACAAAGGGAGATAAATAGATAAACAAGATAACCAAATATTAAAATCAAAGAACCTGATAGGTTCCAGACAAAATGGTGACAAATGGTCTATTTCAAATTTTTTCTTATATTAAGCTCATCGAGAATTTTGATGTTTGTGAGGCTAAAAGACAAAATGGTTGATCGATGATGTAACTAAAAAACTTTTTTTTTATCTCAAATCCTTTAGAATATACGCATTTGGATCAAGGATGAATTTGATTTGTTTTTATGGGGTTTTATGTTCACCAGGTTAAGATGAATTGTCAAAAATTTTGACCTTTGCAGTGCGCTTAGGTCGATTGTGCAGGGAAGTTTTTTAGCGTGCCACGCCTGCTGTGACAAGGGGCATCGATTTTTAAGGTCTTCTCCAAAGGACACCATGACTTTTATTTCTAAATACCGAGTGCTTTGCAAAAGAACAGTCAGTACCAATTTTCAGGTCGTTGTCAGACCCGGCCGGGGTTTGAACCCCGACCTCCCACATATGAAGCGAGCACTCTACCAACTGAGCTTTTGTAGTGGACTGGATCACCGAGGGAAACTACCAGATATTGACGGGCATGAGACGCCATAACATGGTGTATTTTAAATATTTTCATGAAAGGGTAACTTGCATGGCCTTTTTAACCTTCAGATGATCATGGATATCAATATTTTAAAAGGATGATTCTCAATAAGCCGAGGCACTGTAAACATAAAAAGAGAGTACCAAAACGGAACGGTATTGAATATCAAAAGTTTGATAAAACATTAAATTATGTGTTTAAACATACATTTCAGAATACTGCATTCCGCTTTCCATACTAAATACTAAAATTTTAATGAAAATAACCGTGTTTTTCAATTAATACGCATAGAGTGCATTCCTCTCCATCAAAGATATTTTGACTACCAAAACTTCTATATTTTATCTTCTGTTTTGCAAATTTTGTTGATGGAGAGGGATGCGCTGGCACTAAAATTTGGGGATACAGATAAAACACATTACCCCTCAATCGCCCCAAACAACATACATACTTGATATTAGCTAGCATACGATTTCCATATCATCTACGCTGGCTGTGTGGGAGGGCGTAGGAAATAGCCTAAAAGTCCTGGGTTCGAATCTTGTTTCTTTTTTATTTGTTTTAATATATTTTATATTATTTTTTTTTTACTTTTTCAATATTTTTTTCTCATTCAAACGCAATGCATTTGCTTCTTCAACAAATAACCCATTTAAATTACGCACTGCTCATCTGAACACATCATGGCATTGAAACTAGTTTCAATACATGTCGTATATATCCAACAACGATATGATCTATCGTCAGGCCACTGGTCAATACACGTGCGTTTCCCATAAAAGTTTAAAGTATACAAAGCAACATTATAAAGCATGTAAAACGCGGAACTTTTATCATTGCAATGTAGGCGCTGCGTTAGTTCACAGGCGAAAATCATGCAGTGTGAATTTTGCTCTTTACAATCACGGGTAATAATAGTGAGAAAACGACCAATGACACATTTTCATATAAAGTTTTTCCCAGTACACATGTAACAATTTTTAGATGTCTTTATTACGTTAGTTTTGATCCAGGCACGTTAGGCTAAAATTATTTGCATTTGGCCTCGAGTCGATGTTGGGATATAGAGGTCTTCCAAAGGTGTAACCTTGTTTCTTTGCATTTTGTTTTATAGGCGGATCGCTCGGCTCTTTGACACTCATTCTTTTATAATTTGATCAGAAAAGTACTTATTTTTTCAAATTCTGAAACACAGAGATGTGGGTAATAATGGCATCTTAATTCAAACATAAATGTATATCACATCAAGAGATAGCGCGTCCCCTAACCCAATATATGAAGTAACTAACGCATTAAGTAAAAAATAATTTTGTTATGCAAATCTTGAAGCTTTGATAAATGCGGGAAAGGCATTAAGTGTTACATTAACACTGTTTAAATGAAACCAAGGGAAATATCCACCATAAAAGTGAAAATGAAGTTTTGAGTGCAGATTTCGCACTTTTGATATTAATGTAAAATAAAAGACCATTTGCCAATATGATAAAGGATTGCGTTGTTGAATGTTTTTGGGACGATGAAATTTTTCTTCAATTTTTGTAACATATATCTTTTTTTTTTTAAATTTAACATTTAATGAATACATTCAAAAGTTATATATATATATATATATTTGCCAGTATATATATAATGTATCCAATTAATGGTAAAATTCAAAAAATGAAAATGATACGGGACAATTGAAAAAAAAATCTTCTTAACAAAAGGTAAAGCAAACAAAAACATAAATAAATAAATAAATAAATAAATAAATAAATGATTCAAACAGCCAAACAAGACATAACAATAACAGACGCATTAGAATAATAAGATAAAAAAATGATTAAAAAATCCCCAACATAGGAAATAATTAATCATAAAAAATGATTTTAAAAACTTTTTTACAGGTTTTCTTCCTCCAACAAAGAAAAACATAGGTATTCATATATACCGTTTGGTTGTGGAAAAAGAAATTGTTTTGGAATGGAATTAGCTTTACTAGAGGTTAAATTAGCAGCAGTGAAGATTTTACAAGAGTATACAGTAACGACAACCAGTGAAACGCAGGTTTGTATAATCATTGTCAGGTGTCGATGTACTGGCGACCTGGCGAACTGTTGCAATGTTGATCTTACTGTAGAAGAAAATAGTTCAGTTTTTCTATTGTTATAATACATCCGTTTATTTTCATGTGTGACGAATTCCACGCATAACTAACAAGTATTCTGTAGTCCTAATGTTCGATGGTTTCCAGGTGATAACGGATTTTATCAAAACTTGGTCAGTATGTTTGTTGTGGAAATACCTCAGTTATGTTTCACTTTAAACAAACAAACAAACAACTTGCACACAACTAATATAAATAATGCAATCTTATTGGTCTTTGTCATATTGGTAAGGTTTTTGTTTTTAAAAAAAATAGTATGTTGGTTGTGGAAATACTTTTGTTATGTCTGACGTTGAAAAAAATACACAGATAATAATTAACAAACTTAAAATGATTGGTCGATGGTTTCCAAATGATAATATAAATCGGAATTTAATAACAAAACGTAGTCACTGTGTTTGTTTTGAACATACATTTGTGAAGTTTGACATAGACTAATAACTAATCATCTTCAGTCTGATTGGTCAGTGGTTTCCGTATGATAACTTCTGTACTATTGGTCAGATTTTGAGAAGAAATCCTCTTTCTCCGATCCCCACTTCTCCAGTTTACAAAAAAGTTGTTTTTTTCACAAATACCATGTACATGATTCTTTCAATTTTAAATTTAAATTTTCAGATCCCACCCTCATTTGAAAAATCCGGATTTTTAAGACCACAGAATGGAATATTTTTGAAATTTTTTCCTAGATGAAAAAAAGAAACGTTTTGAAATTGGATTAGATCTTTTTTACCATCAAAGTACAAAATTACAATTTTTGAATTCAAGAAATTACGGAAGAAATTACGAAAATTGATGTGTATGAACATAGTTCTTGTTCGTTATATATTAAAATAACTTAAGACTGTTTAAAAGGACTATTTGAGATTGACGTTTGCAGCTGTTCTACAGTTTCATTAGTCGCGATAACTTGTCAATACTTTTGATGATAATGTATTGACAAGATAACATCTTTAACGGAACTAGTGATTGTAAGCTTTGTATTTTTAGCTCAACTGGCTATTGTCAACTGAGTTTATGGTATAGTGTAGAGTGTGTGCGTGTGTGCGTAGACTTTAATCTTCTCCTCTAAATCTACTCCACCTATTTGAACCAAATTTGGTGTGAAAGTCCCTAGGGGTGCAGAATTAAGTTTACACAAAAACAACTTTTCAACACATCCAAAATGGCCGCCGTTACTATCATTAGCAAAAAGTGATAAATGGCAGATACATGCTTATTTTTAACCGATTTAGTTGAAAATTGAAATATAGAAAGAAGATGTAACATATGTGATGGGTTTTTCTGAAGCATTTTTATTGGGTCATTTAAGTGCAATATTTGAATATTTTTATATTTAGCTTATACTTGAAAATCTCCTTTTCTGAAACTACTGGTCCTTTTCAACAAGATTTGGTGTGGAAGGTCCTTAGGTGATGCAGATTAAATGTTGCACAGATTTATTTTTAGAGGCATTCACGAAGACTTCTGTTACTATAAATAGCAAAAAGTGAAAAATAGCCGATACAGCTCAAGTTTTTATCAACCGATTTGATTGTACAGTGTATATGGAAAGTAGAAATATAAAGCCATTCAACATATATAACATGTTTTTAACCTAATGAGGCCAAAATGGATATTTTAGATTTCACTGTTTCAATTGCAATTAATACCACAAGTTGAGCCTCTCAGGCTCTATTAGGCCTCTTGTTTAAAAAAGTTGTGATTCTGGTAAGTAAACCTTTTAGATAATTATGTTAACGCTGAGCTAATCTGTGATTACTAATAGTGTTGTAAAAAGGTAACAAATTTAAAAAAATAAAGAAAGAAAGAAATAAGATTTTAAAAAAACAGCGACACCACTTTTCATACAATACATGCCATTTATAAAAACGATTCAGGCGTCATTCCCTCATTTTAAATGTATTATATTTATAATGTTCTTTTAAATTAAAATTCACTTTTAACATTTAGTTTTTGTGTGTGTAGTTTTTGTGCCCAAAATAATGTGTAATGTTACAACCCAATATGTTTTAACTTATTTAAAGTTAATTTTTAACCGTATATGTTATGATAAACTTGTGCGTCGCAGCAAGAACCGAAAGTCCGGTTATGTGACCTACGTGGGTTTGCAACATCCGGGTTCAGGAAAATTTGACATGTCTAGAAACCGCGTTACACAACAACATGGAACATATCGACCGAATTTCATACCGGTAACAGTCAGAAACTTATGAACCGGATATATAATGCCCTTATCTACCTGCCCATTCTACCAGAGAGTATGCAGTGATGTGATGATGTTTTACGCCCTAGTCAATATTTTGTTATTTTTATCGAGGCGGACCGTGAGATCTAGGATGGTAGAGGAAGACGGATTGCCAGGAGTAAACTTATCACCTCTGACAATGAAACTAACAATCTTTCTCACACTAGAATCTGTACTGGGTGGAAATCGATCCTGGACGATGAGAGGAACTCTGATTTTAGCAAACTCTAGGCTAAACATCCCCCCAAAAAAAAAATTAATTTAATTCAAAAAAAAAAAAAAAAAAACAAACAAAAAAACAAAAACATAACATAACAACTCTATTTATTTACATTACATGTTCCCAAACGATACAGTTTTTTATATTTTAAACACATATTGTTATTCAAACAATCTCTCTTGTGAAATTTGGAAACATTTTATTTTTCATATTAAAAAAAGTTCTGCAAAAGAATGAAAATTTAGTTTGGGAACCCAAAACATCTTGATGTTGGTGGTCAGAAAGGGGGCGAGAGCCAAAGACTCTGGTTAGGTTAATGCCTGGTAATTTTTGACATTTCACTTCATTTGCCCTTTCAAATATAACATATATTGCCAATTATGTTTGGACATATCTAAAATTTGATTTTGAGGAGTGAATTCTTTTCAACCAAAGTTCAATTATTTTGTGACTACGATCTGCTCGTTCTACATCGTCCTAAGAGCATTCCAAATAAATTATTTCTCGTGCACCAGATGACAGTACAATACAACCTAGCTCAATGCATTGTATGCTATAATAAACCACTAAACTACTGAAAATTAGAACTGTGATATTTATTTCAAAAACTATCAAAAACTGCACAACATACATGTACATATTACTTTCTAGGTATTTATAAACAAAACTCTCAGGATTCTCAAACCTTTCACTGTTTATATGATCTTCTTCCAACAATTTTAGTGTCCGCTTTTGTTAAGCTAATTAAGATAAAAATCATTTTAGCGAAACCACATCTTAATCCATGTCGCCTGTTATTAACGATGAAGCATTTTTTCCAAAAACAAATCTGACATGGTATCTAATTTCTCTTTTATAGCAAGTGCCTTTCCAATAATACAGATGTTTTGCAAAATCCATCGAAATCATCAGACAAAAAAATCTGCTCCTAATTATTATATTAAAGATTTTTTTCGAAACTAATTAATATGAGAACACTAAAGCAGTAATATTCAGTAAAAAATAAGTTAAAAGACTTATTTCCGAATTTGCAATTCAGCATGAATATATTTTTTTTGAGAAACGTCAACATTGAGTCTTGACCATTTTCTGAATAATTGTGAAATTGTGTTAGTTCTTGCAAATTATAAAAATGTATTTACAGCATTGTGTGTATACCTTATCAGTATATCTTCAGTTCCAGAGTATAGGTTAAATCGGAGTATTTCTCAGGACAACATGGATACTTTACCGAATTCTTCACGGCACTTGTTTTTATCAGTTGAAATTTCGAATTTGGAAAGTACGAACTGGTGTCCACGCTTTGTGTGCCATTGATAAAGTCGATGTCCTTTGAACTGTAGGTCCACGAGCCAAAAATCCACTTGCACGTGATCCCTTTCCTGATCCAGCCTTCTTCTTCACATTGTGATGTGAGCTTCATGGGTGGTATCCATGACACTTGACCTTGGTTGTTCAAGACAACTGGGATATTCTCATAAAGCATCCCAGAGCCTGAACCAGCACTGCGAAAAATAACAAAAATAATAAAAAGTTGAGCATTGCAGTGACATGGGTATTATTAATTATGTCTAGAATAGCCTTAAACGAGCAGAGTGAAGTGCAGTCCGAATTTTCTATGACCCGAACTACTTTGTGCTTGGAGAATGTGTGTAGGGTCAGAACAATCTTTTTAAAAAAATCCTTGGGGTTTTCTGTTACAAACTGGTGTCGGAAGTGGTGCCACCTCATTTTGTTTCAGACTTAAATATTATTGGAACTGTAATACCAATAGATAGGTGAACTTTTTCTACCAAAATATAGCAAATTTCAAGATGTCATGATCATTGCCGCTTTATGAAATCCGATCGTTTTCTTTGGTGTTGATGTTTGCCGACATTTTATTACATTTTCGAAGCAATACTTTGTGACCACGCAATCACATTCAAATATTTCGAGGGACAATTTTCCATCTATCGATGGTAACTTTTCTATATTCCACAAATATTTTCAGTCCAAGGGGTAATGAGAATGTGCCCCTGAAGAAACCAGACTTCCAGAAAAACACCGATTTGGGCAGGCGAACTGACCAACTTTCTAATATTAGAATCAGCCAATGAGATTAAAACCTAGGCTATAGCAGGCACAATGATCCGATAGCCGTATCCTAGGTAACTTGGTAATCTAATCCAGCCATAAAAGCCAGCCGATCCAACACTTTAAAAAACGAATTCCGACACATACTCACACATTCACTTGAGCATAGTCGAAATTGAGATCGCTATGCACATTCGCGATTACCGTGAACTTTTTTCTGTAAAAAAGGAAAATATCCCCGCATCTTTCATGTTAAAAATGGCGATGTTTACACCGTTCGTGACATCATTTGGAACGGATTACGTCGTATGCACAAAAGAATTGCTGTTCGCCTGGTATTTTTAGATAATAAATTACCATAGAAACAACGATTGACTTTGTACAGAGATATGACAATCTTTGGTGCACAGTAATTTCAAGTTACAACAAGGTTCATTAAAATAAATACCAAACTTTATTTAAGTTAATTATTTTAAAATCGGCATAATTTACCATCTCAAACAGTGACTCTGATACTACTTCATTAAGATACAAAACATATTTTCAGTGGTGTCTGATTTTCACTTTAGCTGGTGACATTATAATATAAGTTAAATACTCCTGACTTGGACGGTCAAAGGTCAAAAATATAAAACCTTTCCATGTTCAAATCACAATCCAAAAAGCAAAAGAAAAGTTGTGAAAACACGTAATTTTCTTTACAATGGAAGTGAGTAAGACCGGGTGCTCCAAAAGGGTAAACAACTTCTGCACCTCCACATTTAGCTAGCCACCCCTGCTTAAGCTTAGTTGGTAGAGTGCTCGCTCCGTCTTGGGAGGTCGTGGATTCAAACCCCGACCGGGTCTGACCCAAGACTTGAAAGTAGGAAGTGACTGTTCTTTCGCCAAGCGCCCGGTATTACAAAATGAAAGTCATGGTTCTTTCGGATGAGAACTTAAAATAAACGAGGTCCTGTGTCACAGTAGGCGTGGCACGATAAAGAATCCTGCTGTATAATACCATCAGCGCAACGCACAGGCAAAATTTCTGCACTTTCGCCAATAACTTGCAATATAAGTTAAATATTCTTGACTGGGACGTCAAACACCATTACTCAACTCTACTCAACTCTTTAGCTATCTTCTTCCGCCATGTGTGAAATCAAAATTGGGAATGACAGAATTGAGTAAAAAAAAAGTGAGACTGACTTACTTATTGTAAAGAAGGACATCGGGTTTCCAGATTAGATCAGATGGAATGTTAAGACTGGTTATCCCTCCATATCGATCTGGATTCCACTGCAGCCTGTTATCATTCCAAGCATGGTTCACATAAACATCGGCAGTCAATACTCCCTCATCCTGTAGTAAATATGCAAACATACTTACTTTTAATTTAAAAGCAAACAATAACCAATAAGTTCTTGTTAATGTTATAAAATCGTTGTGCATGTCGTATATTCATATTTAATCGATACATCCATCATAAAATATCATAAATACATACCAATGATAATAAGAAACTTATGTATATCTTTTATAAATATTTTATCAAATTACAAGGGTAATTTATTATATATATATATATATATATATATATATATATATATATATATATATATATAGAGAGAGAGAGAGAGAGAGAGAGAGAGAGAGAGAGAGAGAGAGAGAGAGAGAGAGAGAGAGAGAAAGAGAGAGAGAGAGAAACTTCATACCTTCTTATCAAGAGTTATATTACCCAAATGAGCTTTCGAAAAAGAATTGAAAAAAGTTATGGTATTTTATTTAGAAGTCAAAATTCTTTTACTCATATCGAAAAAGTTAATTTTGATAATTAAGAGGTAACCAGAGTACCCAAACACAATGTCATTCGGCAAGCAAACTGACACATACTATAGTATTTACATGATTCGGATTCAAAGAAATGACACCAGAGGGTTTTGTCATCCGTAAGCCACTGCTTAAGACCAAATTATCTTTAATGTCTGATTCATATAATCCGGAAGCATATCGCTGAAAATTATGCGGGTTGAGAAAATCAAACTGCGCGTGAAACGACTTTTTCTTATTTCGCTCGCCAGGTAATATCATCTTATAGCTGTACAGCATAAAGGAATAGACTGTCGTTCTAACAACAGCGATCTTACCTACAGCTAAATGGACTATTCCGAAATTTCTACCCTAACCCGCATTATTACAGCGATACACTTCCGGACTGACTGTGACTGTGATTTACCATATTAAATCACCGTTTAAATTTAAAACGCTGTGTGTGTGTGTGTGTGTGTGTGTGTGTGTGTGTGTGTGTGTGTGTGTTTTACATACATATTTTCTTATTCCAGTAAGTGTAATGCTGTGACTTATCAAGGTTTGGCCATCTGGTTTCAGTTCTCTCACGTAGGCGCTCAGTAGGTCTTTTAGAAGATTGTCCTGGACCCTTGCCGCACCTGAAATATAAAACAGAAAACCATAATTAAGGCCATTCCAATATTGCTTAAATTATGACATATATATAGTTTTCGACATTTAAGGCCACTCGTTATAGTTTTTCGTTTTTATCAAGACTTAAATATTCTTTAAGATACATGTTTATTGATTTTGGGGCTCTAACATCATTCATTTAATAAAAATTACTTTTTAATCCATATTACTTACATAAAACTTTATTATATATAATGTAGAACTCTTTTGTAATGTAAGTTAAAAATGTTTAAATGTTTCGACTGTCCTTTAACAGAAATCTAGAAAGTTTCAGTTAAATGCTATGTTCTAAGAAATAGCTTGAGAAACTTATTATAAGCTTCAACAAACAAAGAAAAAACACGACAAAAACTTTAAACTGTCAAAGCAAAACCATCTTTCCATTACAGTTAGAGTCGATCGAGTGTTTTACGCTCAGATCAAGATTGCGTCTACTATATTGTAGTGAGAGAGTTTAAAAAATAGAATGGAATGAAGACATTATGTTTTACGCCAAAATCAAGCTTTTTACTCAGATCTAGGTGATATGTTCAATGATTAGACAGTCGAGAGAAAAAAAAACATCAGCAAGGTAACCAACAATTTTTATCTCACAAGGATCTGGTCCGAATGAATTTTTAAAAAAGGCAGTAAAAAGGCATTGTGATCCATTTTCGGGAACTTAACACCACTCGACCATCGAAGTCCCCCAGCCTATAGTAGATACAAAATACATGAAAAAAAAACAGCTTAACTAGAAAAAAATCTGAAAGTAGGAATGTTTTTAGTTTGATTTGGACCTTAAAAGGCGATGAAAAAATAAAAAAAATAATAAAAAATAAAATCAGCTGAACTGACAAATTTCTTAAAGTAGAGGATCTTAGTTTGATTTAAACCTTAACGGCGAAGACAGACACTATTTTCTTTGTAAAAGAAGATAAATATATTTTGTCTACAATTTATATCAGCTATCCTTATGTGTCATATGTACCGCGAAAACTCAATTATATACAAGTCTGTGTTTGAAATAAAACTTTGTCAAGTACGAAAAAATGAAATAAATTTATTGAGATGATCGAATTTTGACAGACGACGGACTAAACGAAAACGAAAAAATAGGTTTTTGATTTTTTGTAAAAGATTTCATTCAAGGAAAGTTGTTATACCAAAATAAAAAGTTGAGATAAATAACACGACATGCCGCGATAAATCTTTTTAAGATATTAAGTCGACATGTTGCGATAATTTTATGTCGACTAAAATTATGTCGATGTCAGAAATAAGTCAGAAATAAACCACCATAGATATCATGAAAAGTTGTGATACCAAAATAAAAAGTTGAGATATATAACACGACACTTATGTTCCATAAGTTTCAAAAAATAAGTCGGGATATCGAGATAATTATCACGACTCGTCAACATAACTATCGCGACATGTCGTGTTTTTGTCTCGACTTTTTATTTTGGTATCACAACTTTCCGTGGTAATATCTTGACTTTAAGATATTAAGTCGACATGTTGAGATAATTTTATGTTGACTAAAATTATGTTGATGTCAGAAATAAGCCACCATATTATTTAGTCCAGCTTTATTTGGTAATAAAAAATTATTAAATACAAAACCGAGATTGTGATGTTTAACACTTCATTCCACTGCCGAATTCATTTTTATGTTTGCTAAAGTATGCCAGATATACCAGTTATGCCACTCTTCTAGTTGATGTCGTCGAGGTGCATTATGGATTAAAAATTTTTGACTAGGCCTTTTTTATCAGTGTTTTCAATTGATATGGCAGAGCGTATGAAACACTGACATTTTAAAGTCCTATTTTAGAGTTTAAGACCTTTCGCCCACCGAGATCCGCATCTGAGGTAGATCTAGAGAAGAAAATCTTAATGTAAAGATTCAGCTAACTTCAAGACATGCTGTGAAGACATGCTATCGAAGATAAGGACGATAACCTTGAACTTTGACTTCAAAGACCATATTGTTTACCGAATGTTCTTTTATTTACTATTTTCAACATTGTAAGTCCACATGTACAAATAAATCTTTCAATTTACAGAAATGAGATAAAAAATACTTAAATTAAAAAAAAACACTTTAATGTCAAAACACTTTTTAGAAAATTTTCATGCATTGACTTTTCTATCTTACGGGACACAAAATATTTAAAATATATAAAAAATATTTAATAAAGCAACAAACAATGGCAAAAACTAAGAAATAATTGACACTGTGCAATAAAAAACAAACTAAAAAAAGGAAATTGAAAACATGAACAAGGCAAAGGAAAATAAAATCAGTGAACGAAAGAAAAAAGAATGCAAGCACATACAACACGCACACACACAACACACACACACATGTACGATTTGGTCAGAAAACCAAGAAAATTTTCATTCCTCTTTCGATTAAATAAACAGACATAAACATTAATAAATAAATGACCACGAATATATAAAAAACTCACCGTGGACAACAAAGACCGTCATTAACTGAATCACAAAAAGTCCAAACATTTTTGTTGTAAATTCTAAGCAGTTCGAAGAAGATGATAGCATAGGAACCCAATTTAGATTTAAACACAAAATGGCTCTGTTCTAAGTTATAAGATTACCGGTATTGATTTTGGCTGGGGGAATATATTCTATCCCCTGAAAATCAATAAATATTGCTCTCACTTTGTCAGCGAAAATAATTTGGTTGTAATTGAATCACATGGTTTCCTTTACATCATTTATGATCGGAGTATCCTTTTAAACTGTCAAGTATGGCGCTTGATTTGTGCCATTTCGTGATTTTTGCATGTGGCTTGTTTTTATGCAAGAAAAAATAGTTCCAAAGGTGTTATTTCGCTCTGAAGACGTAATCAATGTTTTGCAATGACAAAATTCAACACATTTCAGGCTTAAGGGAATAAACAAGAACGATTGGTTTGGAGAGAAGCTGCGTTAAATTACGCTATTGAGTTAACAACGGATCTTTGAAGTTAGCATTTACTTTTTTAAGTTACATGTAAATTATTCTTTAGAGTCGGGATATAAAAGCCTTACCGAATTTCACTTTATTAAAAAAAAAAGTTGCTAATAAAGCCCATCATTGATTATACTGATTTTCTGAGTTGTTACTTTATTTATTTATTTATAATTAATTATTAACACAAGTACTCGTATTTAAGTCAGTATTAGACTCTTAAAGATTTGACAGAAAAATCTGGTGACAATATGGCACAAATCATAAGAACTATTTGATAGAGGCATTACATTGCCAGGGCGTATTTAAAATGTCTTCTAGTTTATTTATTTATTTATTTATTTATTTATTTATTTATTTATTCAAGTGTAGTAATTACGCCAGGCAAAAAAAGACAATATGACACAAATTGCCAACTATATTTCTCTAGTGTCAAAACGACCTTAATTTTTTATCACATGATCTGGAATGTAATTATTTTTTCACATGATTCGTAAATTATTTGTATCAATTTGTTGCAAAGAGTATCCTTTTAGAAATCAATTCGCAACTTGAGCTGTCTTTATCGCATTTCAAAAATAGACTTTCATTAATTAAGATTTTCAGAAATTCCCTGGACAAAATTAAAATGTCATTTTAGCTCAGTGTAAGTATAGAGTAACTTCAAAACATGAAACTTCGGGGATTTTTTATCACGACTGTGCTTTTGTTATTGACAATAAATGGACGATTCTATTTTTTTTTTTTTTTTTTTTTTTTTTTTTTTTTTTTTTTTTCAATTCAACAGAGCAATGTACTGAGTACTGAGTTACCTCGGTAGCAGAATGGTTTATCGTGCTTACGGATCACAACGTCTCTCATCATATAATTCCAAAATTGAAAATTTTTTCAACCGCCAGACTAAAATCAGGTTAGTTGTCTTGTTATGTTCTACTTTTCTTGTCTTCTTGGTCGTTTTATAATTAAAGCTTTTTGTAGTTCCGAGTTTTTGGTTGTTTTTTCGTCACAAACTTCTTTTTTATTCTTCTTATAATAAGGCATACAAGTCCAGGAAATGACATCTGGATAGATCGTAACATAGTCCAGGAAATGACATCGGAATAGATTGTAACAAAGTCTAGGAAATGACATCTGGATAGATTGTAACATAGTCCAGGAAATGACATCTGGATAGATTGTAACATAGTCCAGGAAATGGCATCGGAATAGATTGTAACATAGCCCAGGAAATGACATCGGAATAGATTGTAACATAGTCCAGGAAATGACATCTGGATAGATTGTAACATAGTCCAGGAAATGACATCTGGATAGATTGTAACATAGTCCAGGAAATGACATCTGGATAGATTGTAACATAGTCCAGGAAATGACATCGGAATAGATTGTAACATAGTCCAGGAAATGACATCTGGATAGATTGTAACATAGTCCAGGAAATGACATCGGAATAGATTGTAACATAGTCCAGGAAATGACATCTGGATAGATTGTAACATAGTCCAGGAAATGACATCTGGATAGATTGTAACATAGTCCAGGAAATGGCATCGGAATAGATTGTAACATAGTCCAGGAAATGACATCGGAATAGATTGTAACATAGTCCTAGGAAATGACATCTGTATAGATTGTAACATAGTCCAGGAAATGACATCTGGATAGATTGTAACATAGTCCAGGAAATGACATCTGGATAGATTGTAACATAGTCCAGGAAATGACATCTGGATAGATTGTAACATAGTCCAGGAAATGACATCGGAATAGATTGTAACATAGTCCAGGAAATGACATCGGAATAGATTGTAACATAGTCCAGGAAATGACATCGGAATAGATTGTAACATAGTCCAGGAAATGACATCGGAATAGATTGTAACATAGTCCAGGAAATGACATCTTGATAGATTGTAACATAGTCCAGAAAATGACATCGGAATAGATTGTAACATAGTCCAGGAAATGACATCTGGATAGACTGTAACATAGTCCAGGAAATGACATTTGGATAGATTGTAACATAGTCCAGGAAATGACATCGGAATAGATTGTAACATAGTCCAGGAAATGACATCTGGATAGATTGTAACATAGTCCAGGAAATGACATCGGAATAGATTGTAACATAGTCCAGGAAATGACATCTGGATAGATTGTAACATAGTCGACTTTTAATTGTTTTGTCTTGTCATGTTGGTCTTTTTATCATTTAGTCGTTTAGTTGTGTATTTTTGTTGTTTGTCAATTGTAAATTTCATTTTGTCTGATTATAATAAGACATATAAGTCCAGAAAATGACATCGGACAGGGTTATAACTTAGTCGACTTTTTGTTCTGTCTTTCCTTGTATTGTTAGTCGTTTTATAATCTATTCGTTTTGTTCTGCCTTTCTTTGTATTGTGAGTCGTTTTATAATCTATTCGTTTTGTTCTGCCTTTACTTGTATTGTTAGTCGTTTTATAATCTATTCGTTTTGTTCTGCCTTTACTTGTATTGTTAGTTGTTTAATAATCTATTCGTTTTGTTCTGTCTTTACTTGTATTGTTATTCGTTTTATAATCTATTCGTTTTGTTCTGCCTTTACTTGTATTGTTAGTTGTTTTATAATCTATTCGTTTTGTTCTGCCTTTCCTTGTATTGTTAGTCGTTTTATAATCTATTCGTTTTGTTCTGCCTTTACTTGTATTGTGAGTCGTTTTATAATCTATTCGTTTTGTTCTGCCTTTACTTGTATTGTTAGTTGTTTAATAATCTATTCGTTTTGTTCTGCCTTTCTTTGTATTGTGAGTCGTTTTATAATCTATTCGTTTTGTTCTGCCTTTACTTGTATTGTTAGTTGTTTAATAATCTATTCGTTTTGTTCTGTCTTTACTTGTATTGTTAGTCGTTTTATAATCTATTCGTTTTGTTCTGCCTTTCCTTGTATTGTTAGTTGTTTTATTATCTATTCGTTTTGTTCTGTCTTTCCTTGTATTGTTAGTTGTTTTATAATCTATTCGTTTTGTTCTGCCTTTCCTTGTATTGTTAGTTGTTTTATAATCTATTCGTTTTGTTCTGCCTTTCCTTGTATTGTTAGTTGTTTTATAATCTATTCGTTTTGTTCTGCCTTTCCTCGTATTGTTAGTCGTTTTATAATCTATTCGTTTTGTTCTGCCTTTCCTTGTATTGTTAGTTGTTTTATAATCTATTCGTTTTGTTCTGCCTTTCCTTGTATTGTTAGTTGTTTTATAATCTATTCGTTTTGTTCTGCCTTTCCTTGTATTGTTAGTTGTTTTATAATCTATTCGTTTTGTTCTGCCTTTCCTTGTATTGTTAGTTGTTTTATAATCTATTCGTTTTGTTCTGCCTTTCCTTGTATTGTTAGTCGTTTTACAATCTATCCGTTTTGTTCTGCCTTTACTTGTATTGTTAGTCGTTTTACAATCTATCCGTTTTGTTCTGCCTTTACTTGTATTGTTAGTCGTTTTATAATCTATTCGTTTTGTTCTGCCTTTCCTTGTATTGTTAGTCGTTTTACAATCTATCCGTTTTGTTCTGCCTTTACTTGTATTGTTAGTCGTTTTATAATCTATTCGTTTTGTTCTGTCTTTACTTGTATTGTTAGTCGTTTTACAATCTATCCGTTTTGTTCTGCCTTTACTTGTATTGTTAGTCGTTTTATAATCTATTCGTTTTGTTCTGCCTTTCCTTGTATTGTTAGTCGTTTTATAATCTATTCGTTTTGTTCTGCCTTTCCTTGTATTGTTAGTCGTTTTATAATCTATTCGTTTTGTTCTGCCTTTCCTTGTATTGTTAGTCGTTTTATAATCTATTCGTTTTGTTGTGTTTTTCATCTCTTTTTTTCTTTTTATAATTAGACATCCAAATCCAGAAAATGGCATCGGAATTTATTTTAACTTGGTCTAATTTTTGCTGTGTTTCACAGCAAATTTTTATATAAGTTGGTATATTCACTTTATGATCACCAAATGACACATGTCAGTCATATTGTTATTACATCCTCACAAATATGCTTATTATATACACCCCCAACACACACACACACACACACACACACTCACACACTTCGCATGTTACACTTTTCTTTCCAACGCTCTAACAACTTCTGATTGGAATGAAATTTCACTCAACTCACCTTGCTGCATAGAAAATCTCAATCGCAATTTCCTTTCAGTTATTTACATACTTACTGCCATTTATTTATTTATTTCAAAGTTTTAAAAATTCATTTTTCTCAAAAGTTTATTCCAATACGTCATTTGCCTCGTTTTTCTAGAGTATTGATTTTTATCGTAACTCCTCTTCTACAATGGTTGTTAAGTGTAGTTTCCTTGAGTCACGGTGGTCACACATTAATCAGGATCTGACCTATCTTATGTTATCTTGCTAGTTTATAAGGTATATATATGTTTTATCAATACTGATAAGGACATATTGGTGAATTTTAAACCATGTTTCTGGTAGCTACGGTGTTAATTTGTTCATCTTCACGTAAGTTATAGTATAGAGACAGAAATGGTTATAATAGCAACACTTGCACTTAGCTCACGGCGTCAGTATGCCTCAGAAAATAATTCTCCTGTCACATTATTCTGGCATAGAGTGTACCAGTCGAATCTTTGTTTATCAATGTATGTCGAGCGCAACAAGAGAAAGTAGCAATATATATATACATATATATATATATATATATATATATATATATATATATATATATATATATATATATATATATACTAGTATATATAATACATGGCACATTTCGGAAAAATATTCCTAATCAGTGACACTAAAGGGCCGAAACGTTTAAAAGAGAAAAAACCAAAGCCGAACAATTGAAAATTAATGAATCTCAATTTTGAAAATATTATGTATGACTCGTAAGGGTTTCGAACCCCAGACCTTCCATTTTCTTGGTGGACGCTTTACCATTGAGACTCAAACGGTTTTAAGAAGTACACACCAACCTAAAACAAACTAACGAACAAATTGTAAGATAAACATATTAAGAGCAATGACATTTAAATATGGGCATGGTTCTCTCATTGATCTAAATTACCGGCTTACGTTCCATAGTGCCTCTCACAATCGCGTTTAAACCCAATCAGACAGATACTTGCATGATAAAGTTTGTAAAATCATTTTTGGAGGTGTATGGTTTTTATTAAAACCCAACTTTTTTCCTAAATAAATAAATTGGACGTTTCAATGAAAAATGTCTTGAGTTGGAGTAAAAACAGTATTACACATTACCAGTCCCTACTTAAGACGTTTCGCGAATATATATTTTAAAAATTGTATCCATTGGTGAGTTTTAGTTATGTTTGTAAAGCATTCCAAAAATCACGAGGCAGTTGAAAGTTCTTAAGACACTTAGTGTGGTGTGACTGAAAAGCACTTGCGTACCTTTTGACTACAAAAACACAAAACAGGTATCTGTTTTTGTGACGAATTGGTATTAGAAAAGTTATTTTAACTGAAACGGAAATTCCCATTTTATGAAGTGTTTTCTGAAATTCAAGTTAGAAGTGAATCACTACTATAGATTAATGGATTAAAACATTTTAAAACACATTTATCTACGCAGTTGTACTATCAAGTACAGTCCGGATTAACACAGCCATACAATTTGTTAATACAACCACCGCACAACCAAGCACAGGTCAAAATTTTACTGCCACCCAAACATGTACTGATAGAATTGGTAACTGTGTGACTTACGGGTCGAAGATTTGTACCGGAACTTTCCAAGAATGGGCAGAAATTAATTGCAAAGACTATTGTGGATTATGTGGTAATCATATTTTTATTTATAAAAAAATTTCGAAAAAAATGTTTTTAATAATAAGTGCTTATTTTTTTTCCATCACAAAATTACTAAAATCGCTATTTACGATGTACATGAAGCAAAATATTTTAATTTCTTTATAAAAATTAATGTTTTTATAAGAAGCATTAAGAAGATAAAAGAGATGCAATCAAAGTTAAATACAAATAAATGCACCATAACGCATTTGCACAATTATAACTTACAGTTTGTGTTACTGCGTTTGTGACAGTGAATTATTAAATTTCACAGAAAATCCAATTATCCTAAATTCAGATCGGTAATTATCACTGACCTGAGTCAAGAAAACGCTACGCACATCCGCGATCATTAAAAATATTTCTGTAGAAAGGGGGAAGTGTTGCTGCTATGATAATCAGTTTTCAATGACGCACAATAAACATAGAGATTCTCTGAAAGTGTAGTACCTGCCTGTAAAAATAAAAAATTTAAAAATCATAATTTTCTTATAGTCGTTATCTTTAAGTTGACACAGTTCTAGTTCCAACACCTGGACCACTTGCTCCATCACCGGGGACATGTGCTGACGAGATCGGCAATTGTCAACAGTACAACAAAACAATCTGTAGTGGTGCATACCATGTATGGGCAAAACAACACTGTGCTGATTTCTGTGGATTCTGCAGTAAGTAATTTAACTTGGACAAATACTGTAAACATACTAATTTTAGCGGGTACGTATTTTAGCGCAATTTACTTTCTCGACTAATTCGCATGGATTTAAATTAGCGCAAAACAACTTTTAAGAACTTTTAAGTCAAAACGTGTATTGTAGCGGTGTATTAATTAGCGTTATTGTCCTAGCGAGAAAATTGCTAAAGTAAATACATCGCTTAATTTAGTAAGTTTACAGTAAACACAACCTTAAAATTGCTGACAACTTTTTTCCGTTGTATTGTGAATGAAGCATTTACTTTAATATTTAATAGACCAATTGTTGTAAAAAGCAGGGATGTTATGGTCCTGTATTCTACCATAATCACACTGCTGAAAAAGTACTCTAGTAATGTCCAAAGTCAAGAGATTGTGTTGCCTTCTCATAAATTATTGCCAATATATATGGGTAATTTTCTTAGCACAAACGCTAGCACAAGTCTAAAGTTAAGAGATCGTGTCGTATGCTAATAACTAATTGCCAATACTTATGGGTAATTTTCTTAGCACAAACGCTAGCAAATGTCCAAAGTCAGAAGATTATGTCGCCTGCTCATGAATTATTGTCCATAAATATTGCTATTTTTCTATTGATAGTCTTTGTTGTTGTCAAATTTTATTGAACCTTCAAGAAGATAATCTTTCTTACGAAATACTTAAAGTTATGACGGTTTAGGGGACGGTTTATGAAGTACATGTAATAAGAAAATATAAAAACATTTTGTATCTGATTGTCAGTTACTTAGAAAACAAAAATGTAACAACAAAATGTATGTCACAGATGACCTTTAGAAGATTCCCAAAAGTGTTGTTCCAAATAATTTTCTTGCTTCCTAGATAGACAAAAATACATATTCAAAAATATATATGTATTCAAAACCCTTAATAAAGGTAAGACAGACTTTGATTTGGTGATCCTGGAGGCTTTACATATTAAACTTGAAAAGCCAACTTTAAACAAACAATTAGCAGGAGATGGGACAACTTTCTTACTGAATGTGTTCTAATAACCCTTAGCTATAAACTTCATTGGTTTTTTTAATATATAATTGTAATCTACCTATAATTGTACTATGTAATTATATTGTAATGATCTGTTTAACAATCGAATTTTTATATATATCTTGTCATGTAGTTTATCAGTTAGTTAAAATGTAAGCTTGATAAGGAATACTGAGTATCTGAAATATATTGCAATATGAAAAACCATGCTGTCGTTAGTTTTTATTTTATTACTATCTATAAAGCCTCTACAATACCAAGAATATACATAAAAAAGAGCAATACAAAATATGTTGTTTGACTGGTGTTAGCTGTTGCAAAATACATAATTTTCAGTTATTGATTTTAATATTATAAGGATTTATTATATCATTTTTCTGAACACTTTTTAATAGCACCGTTTTACCATCTGATAGATATCTGAGATCAAGTTAAATGCTAAATCTTTCAAAGAGGGAGAAACGTAAACTATTGAATATTTTGCAATGTAGACAAGGCAAGATTTTTCCACTATAGAAACCTTATGAAATTGTCCAATCAAATTTAAAGAATAGGTGTTTTTGTTCTTATTGGGTAAAATGTGATACTAGATCAATGAAACATCACCAGTTGATTAAATCTTGAAAATATCAAGTGTTTCTTTCCATGTATGCTATAACAAGGTTCGGTCGTTTTTGCAGATCAAAATAATTTTTAAAAATCCTTGTTTATGTAACATAATTAATATGTTTTACATATTTTGCTTTTTTCTTTCCTTTTTTATTTTGCTATTTTTTATTAATATTTTTTTTTTGGTTAATTTATTTATTTTTTTAATTTTATTATTTTTTTTTAGCCCAAACTAGTATTTACACAAAACCAAACGTGTACACAAATGCCGTATCTTTACCTATCTCTCAACCTAACGTGATGTGCAAGGACTATTCATCTCTATGTGCAAAATATGGCAGTTCAGGAGATATTTGCCATGAACCTTATTTGGCATGGGCACAAACAAACTGTGCGGCTTATTGTGGCTTTTGCAGCGGAAGTAAGCATCAAAATATCCATTTATATAACCATTATTCAATTCCCGCAACTTTCTAGCATTCTGATTGGCTAAAAGATCTGTTTTTTATGTTAGTTCTCAAGGAAAAATTAGATTTAGGCATTGTTAACTACTTTTTTACTTATATATATATATATATATATATATATATATATATATATATATATATATATATATATATATATATATATATATATATTGTATTCTTACACTACCGCCCCGCTATAGTTATTCTCTTGTTACATTATTTAATAAAGACGTGAAAATACGGAATTATGACGTGTGCAAAATGTCCACCTCATTCATTTTTCCATAACAGAAAGGAAAATTAAATTTATTGCTATAATATTAAAACACTTTTTCACTAGCTTTGTACAAAAAAATATCTGAAAGATTTCGCTTAAAAAATAGTATTTAACATATCCCCGTTTTTTATTTCCATAACAAAAAGAGAAATTAGATTTAATTTTTAATATTTCAGTTTATGAATTTTGAATAAAAACAAACTAGAACATTTAAATACTTAATATGTATAATTTCTACATCTCTATTGCGTAGGAAAGCTTTTGGTGTTGACCATGACAAAATGATATGAAGTGCCAAATATTTCCACGCAAAAACACTAGAAAATATTTATATCAATCAAATTGTTTGGAACAAAAGGACAAATTGAATTTTATTTTGACAACATGTGAAACACATAGCAGCATCGCAGATTATGATGTCAGATAAAAATTGATGCGAAATATTTTCCCATAAAGTTTGTTTGTCTCTTTTTTTTAAACGTAAACGAATTATCGATTTCAGTATTACCGAATTTCTAATGTAAATGTGTATTTTTTACAACTCTATAGCATTTTATTATAAGAATTTATTTCCGACAGGTAATTTCCAAATGTTTTAAAGTGTCTTGAAATATCAAAAAATCCGCATAAGTATAAGGGTTATTGCTTTATTATAAAGCATGGGCAGAATCGTGATATTTCAGAAACAAAAGAAAAATGACAAATCAAGTTAATCACGTGAACTTTCACATGTCCCGGAAGTGCGATCGATTGCTTCGAAGGTGAGCACCTACTGTCTAGCTAGCTAACCTGACACGTGTTAATACCAAATCAAGAATGAAAAGAACATGGCAAATATGTCCATGATTATTTTGGGTTAAGTGACACCATACGTATCATTGCCATGAAGAAAATTTAATCGTAGGTTTTTCTCTTCTAGATATACAACAAGTTACCAAGCCAGTGGTAGATACACACTGTGCCAACAAATTACCAAATTGTCAAGACTACGGAAAATTTGCTTGTCAAGGCGTTTATGTTGAATGGGCTAAAAATAACTGTCCCGCCTATTGCGGTTTGTGTGGTGGTGGTAAGTGTCAACTTTAAAGCTTTACATTGGTTATCTGCAAATTTTAAAATGATGACAGACAAAATGCCTCTAGAGCGGGAGGTCGTGAGTTTGAGCCCCGGCCGAGTCATATATAAGGCTTTATACTTTGAGATACTGCTTCCTCGCCTGGTATTGGGCATTACAAAGAATTATCGACCCGGTGCCAGAATAATGGACTTGGGGAGTGGTATTCTCGTGTGTGGCAAACTGACTCGTTGGGCCAAAAAGTCGGTCTTTGTATACACTAGTACACAGCGATTATTTAAAACAATTGCATATCTCACGCATAAATAGTCTTGTTTTAGATTAATTACCTTGCTTTTGTCGCAAATAGATGAAAAATTGCTGATACGACGTTAAACACAAGAACAAACAAAACGGTTTTGTATTGTTGCTGTATGAACAACCATTGTTATGCTCTAACAATTTTTTGTTTATAAACACCGATTAGGAAATTTGTTCATAAATCACGATATGACAGGTTTTTCCAAAGTTAATTCTATCGGTTATATATATATACAGGTCCTGTTGCTTCCTGTTCGGACAGCATTACGAACTGCAAAAGTTATAGCACTAATGTGTGCGGACAATATCAAGATTGGGCTCAGAAAAATTGCGCCAAATTTTGTGGTCTTTGTGGTAAGTCACGTGTCAGCCACAAACCCCTTTTTTGATTCACAAAAGAATGCGATAATGATTAAAGTTTGCCAAATTAATCAAATGCAATATTTACTGAAAATAACGAATGTTTAGATGTGACATAAGTGCCATGGACCCATTGCAGAATATTAAATTCATACTTGATTTATTTTTTCGCTTTCATTCCCGGGAAAAAAACAAAAAAATACTTTTTATAAAAAAAAAAATGAAATGTGATGCAGCGACAAAAAACTACTTGTTATAATTATAAATTTATAAACTCTGCTTGTGTAGAAGTAAATGTCCAATGGATAGGTCATCTTGTGTTGAAAATAAAACGTTAAGTGAAGTAAAAAAAAGGGTTGTTTAAATTCCTCCAACAACTTAAATTTTTTTTAATGATTCAAACATTTTTGTTAACCTTTTTTATCCTTTTTACGGACTTTTCAAGAGCACGCCCATAACGAGGAGAAACATTAGCATAAATTTGCTCATATATATATATATATATTTATTATATAATCTACTCAATAATCCATGTAATACGGTCATACAATAAAAATCGTATTGAATGAGTGTGACGTCATAAAATCGTGTGAATTAGGTTATATTCTTACGCACTACGCACGGGTATTTACACGGCGGATTCCAAAGCATTTTTGCAGAAACAGTCACCGGAGGAAACATTCAAATACATATTTATCAGAACAAATCACCAGTTCATAAAAAGGGGCCAGAATAATCATGGATAGCGATTCCGAGTAACATGTGTCTGTAAATCCTTGTCCAGGTTGTTAACATTCCAGAGTGCGCGCGCTATGACGTCACACAATCCACCTAGTTCACAGTGGCACACACTGTTTGTTGATTCATAATTTAAGCTGATACTTTGTACTTTTTTTTCTAAAAAGGAGATATATTGTATTTAAATTGAAAATGTTTCTTTTGTTTTTGTATCCTGCGGACAGACTATTGTTTACTTTAAATATTTAAGCAGGATTATTTTTGGCGCATGTACACGGAAACGTAAACTTGTTGTGTTTCGGTCAATCAGCTGTTTTCTTATAATGAGAAGACACGTTTTAAATCTGTGAAAAAGCCGTTTTTTATGGGATTATATAATAAATAGAATCTTGCATGAGTGTTTATGTAATATTGAATTTATTAAACTCGTTAAATAATGTTTTATGCAACTCGCCAAGGCTCGTTGCATAAAAATTATACAACTCGTTTAATAAATTCAATATTACATAAACACTCATGCAAGATCCTCTATTTATATATATATATATCAGCAATCATAATTTCTTTTTACTTACTTTTGAATATTTATATTGTAGGTAATGGTGCTGGTTTTAATTCCAATACCTTAATTGGTTAAACACTACCTAACATTACTTTTGTTGACTGCCGTTGAATAAAAGTTTGTAAATAGTAATAGAATAGTATTTTATAATTACAATGTATGTCAACGTTCTCGTTTTTTTTAGTAATAATGAGAACTCATATGTGACTGTTTACTTAACGTAAGTTTTGAATACGTGGATTGGTTATGGTCGTCTAAAAAATCCTTTTACTCCCTTTTCGTGAAACAATTTTATTGTTATATTTACACGTGCCTTCGAATCTGAAGCTTTGGTAACAAAATTTAGATTGCGAAATCGCTTTGGTTACAAACTGCTGCGAATAGGAATCGTGACAGCATTTGGTCTGAAAAAAAGAAATAAACACCACACACTAAATATTTGTTTCCATTAAACACACTATGTACCTTCAAATCCGAAGCTTTGTTACAAATCGCCGCAAATAGGAAACGTGACAGCAAATTGTCTGGAAAAGAAATAAACATGACACACTAAAAATTACCTTTATTGCATACAATATATGCCTTCACATCTGAAGCAGTTGTTCCAAAATGCATATTGAGAAATGGAATCTTGACAGCATATGGTCTGGAAAAATAAATTCACACATGAAAATTGACCTTCATTAGATACAATACGTGTCTTTAAATCCGAAGCTTCGTTACAAATCGCTGCAAATAGGAAACGTGACAGCATATTGTCTGGAAAAGAAATAAACATATTCCATAACATTGCAGATTGAGAAATAGAATCTGAACCGCATATGGTCCGGAAAAAATTAACAATCCACAATTCAATATTACCTTCCTTAAATATACTATTTGTCTTTAAATTCGAAGACTTTGTTACGAGGTGCAGAATTCGAAAAGGGGGATTTTAACAGCATATGGCCTGAAAAAGAAAATAACATTCCACATAAAAAATATACTGCCTTTAAAACTTATGTGTCTTCAAATCCAAGTCTTTTGTTACAAAATGCAGGTAGCGGTAAGAAATCTTGACAGCCTATTGAAACGGTATCATTGTTTAAAATACAAAGTATATCTGAAGTCTTGCATTAATCCAAACTTTTGCTGCCAAAGCATCTGTAGCCTTCTAGATAATACTTGAAAGCGATCTAAAATTATGTAAAGTCAGTTTAAACATTACGGAACAAATAAAAATAATTGTTTCAACTACAAAAAAATCGTTTAGTAAATTTTAAATATAAGACTGCTGAAAATTGCATAAAACATACAAACATACATACGACCGGGTCTGACCCAAGACTTGAAAGTGGGTAGTGACTGTTCTTTCGCCAAGCACTCGGCCTTACGAAATGAAAGAAACGGTTCTTTCGGATGGTAACTCAAAATAAACGAGGTCCCGTGTCACGGTAGGCGTGGCACGATAAAGAACCTTGTTGCAAAATGCCATCAACGCAACGCACAGGCAAAATTTCTGCATTTTCGCCTATAGCTGGCGACGTCTCGATATAAGTGAAATAAAAAAAGCTCTCTTTGTATGTACTGGTTGCATTTTTAACAATTTACTTGGAAATCGTAATCGTAACCAAGAACAGGACACAATACATATAAATAACAAAACGGCAAAATAAGACAAAAATGGGCAAACATAACTTATTATTATTATTTTTTTTTTTTTTTAAAAAAATCCCGATTTAAATATACAATGAGGAAAATGCAAAAGTACGTTTAGCATAA